>JAEPBF010000262.1:6658228-6874422 GCA_019739055.1 Passiflora organensis
CAATGGAGGCTCTGCTATTTGGCGTGGCATAGTGCAAACCAGTAAGTTGGTATTGCCAACTGGCAAATGTATCTCTGCATTTCATCGTTGGAAATTGGGCAGCGGACGTTTAATTGCGTTCTGGCAAGACAGCTGGTGCAGCAATCAGTCATTATTGCATTTGTTTCCCAGATTATATGCACTCTCTATGGAGAAGGAGGGTTCAATTTTACAGTTTGGGGCACTGGTGGGACAGGAATGGGAGTGGCAATTGATCTGGAGGAGACATTTGTTTGTGTGGGAGGAGGAGGAAGCTGATCGCTTACTCATCTTATTGAGAGGTTTTGCACCAAATCCAGTGCTGGAGGATGAACTCCTTTGGGGAGATCAGCTGAAACCTTTTTCAGTGCGCAATTGCTACAAGATTCTGGAGGAGAATTTGCTTCCGCCTGGTGAGCCAAGCATCCCTAATGTTTGGCGCAAGCAAGGTGCACCCAAATGGCAAGCTTTCATGTGGCTTGCGTGTAGAGAGAAGATACATGCCAAACATCAGCTTATTCAATTCGGTATTCTCCCTGGTTCAGCTGGTGCCTGTGATGCGTGTGGTTTAGCAGAAAATGATTCCAATCATATTTTGCTGGATTGCAAGGTGGCTTGGACCTGTTGGTCGATTCTAGTTCATAAATGGGGTTTATGCTGGGTTCAGCCCCGAAGTATGACAGAGTTATTTGTGCAGTGGGGAGGTTTACATGTTCCTGTTCGTTGGCAAGGTTTGTGGTATGTGCTATTGTTTGCAGTTACATGGAGCATATGGCTGGGACGGAACAACCGCATTTTTCGCAGTATCAGTTGCAGCACGGATGATTTATTCTATACTGGTATTCGGCACGGCTTTTGCTAGACAAATTTCAATTTGAAGCCTGGCTGTCCAGATTGTTTGACAATAATTCCAACAGGGGATTTCCGATCACTATGGCTCAACTAACAGATTGCATAGACAGATTGGCGGTCTTACCTTTGGCTTCCTTATTGGAGATGCAGTGCAGGGTGTTTTGAAAGCTACAGATCCTATAATTCAATCATTGGCTCTGTTTTTCTGTACATTATGCTGGGGGATTCAGATCATCAATGCTGGTGTCCATGGTGCAGTCCACTACTCAGGAATGATTGTTGTAGTGACATCTCTGGATGGATGGATACCTCCTGTCAACTGTCCAGATGTTAAGGGGAGTTCCTGCTGATGGCGCTGCAACAGATAAGCCCACAAATGCAGGATTGCAAGCTTGCTAGAAAGTTCAGAGGTGCGGATTAGAGGGGCAGCAGACAGGAGTTTCAAAGACAGACGGTATGATTTACTGGGTGAAGGCTACTAACTCAGATGTTAGATTTTACAGTTTTGAATTGTTGGTATATAGGCTATATAGTTGATCCACTGCTGAATGTTTGGTTCACTCTGTTCATTGAGCGCGGATACAGTTTCAGTGTCTGGCTCTGTTGTTTACTTATCATTATATATATACATATAGATATTTCTTCAAAAAAAAAAAACTCCTGCCTTATTGTTCTTAATCTTCTTTCAAATGCCGAGAAAGGCTTCAGGGAAAGACTTGTTGTTGGGTTCTCAACTCTGATTCTAGTTGTGCAATATGTAGCAGAAGTTCCATATCATCCCGTTCAACTCGAAACACTAAAGCTCATACAGAAATGCATTTCTGAATGTCCAGGAATAGTTTCAGGTTTGCATGTCGAAGAACTGGTTCCTGTTTTAACAGGGATGTTTAAGAGGCATAGTGATGGGGAAATGGGAATGCCTACGGAAACATTCATAATGGTATGCTTAATATTTGTCGCTCTCTTACGATCCCCATCTTTTTGTGGGGTTGCTGATATTCTAGAACCTGTTCAAGAAGCACTAAGCCATGCCATTGTTGCCTGTCTTAACATGTCCGAGAAAGATCCGAATCAAATTTTGCATTCGCTGTACCTAATTAAAGAGGCATATGGCTACAGTCGTGATGAGATGCCTGAAGATGATAATGATGTCTTGAAATTGCGGAATCAGTGTTTTGGACATATGCAGGTCGCATTTACTGCCTTGGATTCTTACAGTGAACAGTGAAATGGACGAGGAAATTATTCTGGGAATATTGGAAACTTTTCACTTCATTTTTCTTCAGGACTCAGATATCCGAGCCAAACAGTTTTCAGAGCTATTGGTTACATCCTCTTGGTTCAGTTTTTCGTTTGGTTGCCTGGGATTATTCCCTACAGAAAACATGAAAATGAGAGTATATCTCATGATTAGTTCACTTGTGGATGTTGTTTTGGGAGATGATGCTGGGCAACCAATAAGAGATGCTGCTTTAGATCTCCCAACTGATCCCACTGATTTGTTGTTTATTCTTGGGCAGAAGACGTCTGAAAATGCACTATTGTCCTCTTGTCAATCTGCAGTTCTGCTGCTTTTACATATCAGCTCTTTGTATGATGACTGGTAATAGCTCTTGATGCCTCACTAAAATCTCTGTAGACCTCACACAAATTGCACATTCATCACAACCTCACAGGAACCGACATATCTAACATATATTTCTTAATGTTGTTGGTATCTTATTTATCAGGCTTGCAGATGAGAAGTCTGTGTTAGCATCTCTAGAACAGTACATTCTTGTTAACGGAAGCGATTTTTTTTTTATTATTTATTTATTTTTAAGAAATATCGAGATGTATTAAGGATTAAGTAATAATACAGGGGAGTTGGACAATGAAACATTGTACCAGCTCAATGAACCAAATGAAACTGACAAATCCTATGATGAGTTACAGAGTCTGAACTTTCCTACTCCAGAGAATCTACTTGCGTGATCATTTAATCCCTTCGCTGATCATTTCTTCTGCTCTATCAGCAACAACTCTCTGCAGCAAATCAAGCTTATCACATCCCACGTCTCAGGCTTTAGACCCTATCATTATTCTGAGCCTCCTGCAGGAGCTCCTGAACATTATTCGCTAAACAATCTATGGACCCAGCAAAGAAACAAAATCTCCTGAGGGTAACAAATCCAGACTGTCCATGCATACCTCCTTAAGATTAGTCTTTGCCCAATAAAAACCATGCCGCAGACCATTATAAAACATATCATCAGCACTACTATCTTCATTCCTGAAGATTCTGTGATTTCTGCCCAGCCAAATACTCCACGCAAGAGAAAATAACAGAACATACCACAATTCTTTCCATCGTCGGGGAATTGGATAACCATCCCAACGCACAAATAAATCTGCCATAGACCGTGGCTGGATCCAAACTAAGCCCCAGTGCTTAAACAATAGCGACCAGCATATCCATGCCTTCTATGCAAAGTGGGGGATATTTGAGTAATCTCACTGCTCCTGAGTTGTCTAAGGTGCCAAGGGAAGGGATTAGTGAACAGAATCAGCATTCTCGCAGAGCACTTTCAGAGTGCTTACCTCAACATGCTGCAGAAGAGTTGGTTGATTTCACAGAGCTGTATGAGGATATGGCTTTTGCTAGGATGAGGAAGGCAGGTGCCAAAGCCTCATGCATTGGAGTCAAAGGCAGGGCAGCTGATAATAGAATTGGCAAACAGAAAAAGCTTAAACATCTCAAACCCACAGGCAGCCTATCTTCAGGGCGAACCAGTCAGCAGATGGCGTGCCCAATTTCCCAAATGGTCGATGATCCCTCCTTCTTAATGACTACTCAAGAGAAGGACGATGGTGTACACGATGGTGCACTGCACAGGACTTTGTTCAAGCACCCCCGAAGAAAGTTGTTCAATTGAAGCGGAGGCCCAGCAGTCATTGGAGGTTTTGGAAACACTTGGTCTCAGTCGTAAGCAGACGAAAGCAGCCATTCTGCGAAAGCTAAAGACCAGGATTACAGAGGAAGGCAAGGAGTGGCAAGCTCACTGCACTTAGCAGTGCAGTACAGGGCAGTAGCTGCAAGCTCACTGGGTCTTTTATTCTTTGAGATGATTAATTTGGCCATGTGGAATATAAGAGGATGTCGTGGTAAGATGAAGGGACAACAGATTAGTAATCTGATCAATAAGGAGCAGCTGAGTGTTCTATTTTTATGCGAGACAAAAAGGGAGAGTTTTTCTGACTGTTTAGCAGGCAGATTATGGCGTGGACAACATATTAAGTGGGCTGCTATTGATGCCCATGGGAGGGCTGGAGGTATCGTTTGTCTATGGGATGATGAACAGGTGCAAAGTACTAGTATAGAAAAATTTGATAGGTGGTTATTATTGGAGATGAGAATACGGGTTTCAGGGTTTTGTTTCATCTGTGTGGGGTTACATGCACCTAATGTGGCAGCTGAGCGGAGTGTTTTGTGGGAAGAGATACAAACCAGGAAATCTACGGACACAAGGCCATGGGTTGTCCTAGGAGATTTCAACGAGTCAGTACACGAAACGGAGTGGATTGGCATAACTTTTAATTGTGCAGCGGCTCACAGATTCCAGACTTTTATAAATCAGATGGGGCTGCTCAATATGCCCCTTTTGGGCAAAGATTTTACATGGTTTAATGCCCAAAGTGCTTCAAGAATTGATCGGGTTCTGGCATCACCAGCGTGGTGTCTGCATTTTGGTAGTCATAGGTTGTATGCTGGTGATAAGGGTTTATCAGATCATGTTCCAGTGATTTTGAAAGCTGACTCCTATTTTTGGGGTGTTAGGCCTTTTCGATCATGGGATGTATGGTGGGAGGACAAACAGTTTATTGGTGTGGTTGAGAAATATTGGCAGGAGGCAGGTATACGTTTCCCTGGGGATTTCAGTGTAGTTAAGAAGTTGGCTTTTATGAAAAAACGGTTAAAGGTATGGCATAGAGACATTTTTGGGCAGCTGGAAACTAGGATGAAGTTTCTTTTGGCAGAGCTTGACTCTCTTGATCAGAGTCGAAGGGATTGGGGTGATGGATCGCGAAGACGGTATGAAGAATTACAGTGTCAAAAATGGGAGTTGAAGAAGAAGTTGGAGGCTATGTGGAGGCAGAAGTCTAGACAGCAATGGCTCAAACTGGGTGATAAAAACAGCAAGTTCTTCCACTCTTGTGCTTCAATACGACGATGTTCTAATTTTATTGGGACAATAAAGATCAACGGCTTGGATAGATATATGCCAGACGAAATTAAAACTGAAGCGGTCAGACATTTCCAAACGGTTTTTGCATGCGAGGGTAACAGGTGTTTAGGACTGGGCCGAATCAATCTTTCTAGGATCTCTCCTGTTGCAGCAAACATGCTTGAAGGCCCTTTCCTGGAGGAGGAAATAAAGAGAGCTGTCTGGGATTGTGGCAGTCATAAGGCCCCTGGGCCAGATGGATTTAATTTCTATTTTATCAAGAAAGCTTGGAATGTAATCGGTGCAGACATACTAAAGATGGTGCAGGAATTTCATTCCAGCGGAGATCTGCCTCGCGGTATCAATAATAGCTTTATTACGCTAATCCCCAAGGTCCCAGGAGCAGCTGATTTTAATTCATACCGGCCTATTAGCCTCATTAATAGCTTGTACAAAATCATTGCCAAGCTCCTATCTACACGGCTCAAGCGAGTAATGGACCAGCTTATTTCCCCGTTCCAAACTGGTTTTATAGAGGGGAGGTATATAGCTGATTCCATCATGGTAGCCAATGAAATTATCCATACCATGAAGAGTTCCAAACAAAGAGGATGGTGTTTCAAATTAGATTTTCAGAAGGCGTATGATTCGGTGGACTGGGTTTTTCTACTAGAGGTAATGGAGCAGATGGGGTTCGGGGTTCAGTGGCGAAGCTGGATTCAGACGTGTATATCCACAGCTCGCTGTGCGGTACTTATAAATGGGACACCTACAGAGGAGTTCTCCATGGGTAGAGGGTTGAGACAAGGAGATCCATTGTCTCCGTTATTGTTTAATCTAGTGGCAGAAGTCTTGTCTCGCCTGATTGGTACAGCAGCTGAGTGCCAATTGATCCAAGGAATAAATGTCGGCAGCTTACAGCTAACGCACTTGCAATACGCTGATGATGTAATTCTTTTCAGTTAAAGTGATCCGCAGGGGCTATTTGGTTTTAAAAGAATATTGAGATGTTTTGAGTTATTGTCAGGATTAAAGATTAATTTCTTCAAATCCGGTTTGGTGGGAATCAATGTGCCAGTTGGGGAGGTTAGTAACATGGCGGCTACACTTCACTGTCAGCTCCAGACCTTGCCATTCCAATATTTAGGGGTGCCTCTTGGAGCTAATCCAAGACGCCAAAGCACCTGGTCTACGGTGATCGCTAGATTAAAAAGTAAACTAGCGGCATGGAAGGGCTCCTTGTTGTCAATGGGGGGCCGGCTCACATTGCTGAAGTCAGTATTGAATAGTCTACCGCTCTATTATATGACCTTTTTCAGGATGCCTGTGGGAGTGCGGAAGGAGTTGGAAAAATGGATGCGGCGATTTCTATGGACAGGGAAGGTGGATAAGCGATGTTTGTGCAAAGTTAGCTGGTCAGTGACAGTAAGAAAGACAGACATAGGTGGAGCTGGATTGGGATGCTTGAAGATGCGGAATGATGCTATGTTGATGAAGTGGAGTTACAAATCAGACAATCAGAACTCTTGTTGTCCAAGTATCAACTATTCAATATAAGCACCCACATTACGTTTAAGTCACTGAAAAAAAAAATTAATGATGACCTCAGAAAATTCCTTTGACATGATTATACACAATGGATGTTTTTGTTTTTCTTCTTTTTGTCTTCAGGTGTTATGTATTCATGAACTGACACTTACCATCACCTATGCCCAGTTCATAATGTTAATTTGTTCTTGTGATTCTGAAAGTTTGAGAACTGACATTGTATAAGTTTTCGTGGATTCATGTTAAACCAATTGCTATCTGTAATATTTAACTTTACACTTGTATATAAAAGCACTAAATACATTAAACATCACAAAGGTTCAAGTATTAAAGTACAAATCAGCAGGACATAATTATCAACTTTAGGATTATTTCAAGAAGTTTGGACAAGCCTGATGCATCCATAGTGTAAAGCATTCGGACAAAACCAACTCTTCAGAGAGAGAAGACAATAATGGATCCATTTCAAATATTAGGTTCAACATTGCATTTACAGGTATCATATGACAAATATATGTGTGGAAGTGCAGAAGGTCCTTCTATTATGAAAATGCAATTAGGGCTGCATCATTTCGCTTCATTTTCAGTCAAATTGATCCCATTAGAGATAAGCCCAATGCATCTTCTAAAGTGGTCTGTACATAAAACTTTACCAAACTGTTTGAAACGGAATTTAAAATAATCATAGAGTTGACAATGATACTGCAGATGAACCAACGTCAATCATCTGAATATCACTAGGTATCAGCCAATTTAGTTAAAAGTAATTGTAACATGCCTGAAATCCTTGACATAAAACACCATGCAGAACAAAGTTCTGTGACAGCATACATGACCAACCTCTAGAAGCATAAAACAAGATACAAGCCAGAATCATACCTGTTTGGCGGAACTTTGTTAGGTAAAATAAGATAACGAAGCCCATTTTTCAGTTGCCTTCGAAACAATTTCGGATTATGAGGTAGTTCAGAAGTCAAAAACTCCGGTAATCCAGTTGTTCCTAAATCAAAAGAATGCATGTCTTGGCTCTCAAGAACACCATCTGGGCAGGCAGTACTTGCTGCATGTGGCTCATTTGGACCTACAGATGCACGGGGAACATGAATGCGCTTCACCTGAAAATTTATAGACACAATTAGATCTAGTGCAAGCATGAGCCAATGAATGATGAGTCAAATAAGCTCATACCACAGGAAACAAAAAGGTACGTGAAGATTTATGAAGCCAAAAGTCAACATAAAAACAGATATCTTGCAGCAATCATCATGCTTTTCTTACAAGAATTAGGTCTGAATTCAAGGGTGCTAAAGTGTCAAACCAAGCCAAGATACCATTCTCAAGCTCAATTAAGTGGTTAAAGCTTTTAAAAGAAGCTTGAGCACGGGAAGAATCAGACCAAACAGGTCTCAGATCCAATATATGTCTAATAATGTGCCTTACTTTATCCTTGGTTTTCTATTCAGAACTTAACGTGTCTAGTTTGCAAGACAAGCATGTAAATACATGTAAACTGTTAAAATTTAAGAGAATAAAAAAAATGATCTGTAGTCCTGGAATTTGCATCAAACATATGCATGCAAAGTATTTTATCGCGGCATCCAGTACCATATTTGATCAGAGCACAAACTAAAAATAAAGAGAAATGTGTTTTGCAGTGCTGCAACAAAAGCCAATCTGTACGAACAGGAAGTTGGCATGGTTAACTTACTGCATCGGTATCAAGCAAATGCGTAGACAAATTTTTTTTTTTTTTTTTTTTTGAGAATATTTCGATTGTATTAATAACGATAGTATTAATACAAAGTAGTGGGACAGCGAAATAGTGTACCCACAGCTAATCAAAAGAAACTAACAGATACTAGAATAGAGTAAGGTATGGGGAAGTTTCAGGAGCTATGGACTAGATACATTATCGATTCAGCAAGGCAGCGAAATCCCCTGCAAGGCAACAGGTCTAAACTGTCTAAATGTACTTCCTTTAAATTCGATTTGGCCCAGCAAAATCCATGTCTCAATCCGTTCATGAATATATCATCCGTGCTGACCACTTCTCCCCGGAAGATGCAGTGATTTCTACCTAGCCAGATACTCCAAGTAAAAGAAAACAGCAAGACATACCATAGCTTTTGCCATTTACGGGAGATTGAGAAGCCATCCCACTGTAAGAACAGTTCCTTCATGGAGCACGGTTGAACCCAACTTATACCCCAATGTTTGAATAATAATGACCAGCATGCCCAGGCCTGCCTACATGTGAGTAAAACGTGGTTGGAATCCCCCTCCTGAAACTCGCAAGCATGACAAGCACCTTCGTTGGCAGATAAAAGTCCAATACGAATCAAATGTCCTTTGGTGGCCATTTTCTCCCTGCATGCTAACCACATGAAAGCCTGCCATTTCGGAGCTCCCTGCTTCCTCCATACATTTGGTATTAACCTGGCCTCTTGCGTGACAGGACAATTCTTCCAAGGATTGGTAACAAGTGCGGGTTGAAAATTTGCAGCTGTGAGTCACCCCACAGCAGCTGATCTTCTTCAGTGGCTTTCGGTGTGTATCCATCCAGCAGAGCTTGCAAATGCTGAGCCGCAGTTGCCTCCCATACAAAGAGCTGGCGCCTCCATATGAGGTTCAATTTCCAGACAGCTCCTTCCAAGTATCCAAAGCTCAAAATGGGGCCTTCTTTAACCAGGGACAGCGCATATAGCCTGGGGAATAAGGGCTTTTAGTGGCGTCGCACTGCACCAAATATCATTCCAGAAAAATATCATATCCCCTTTGCCCAATTGCCAGCGAAAGAGTGCGGAGAGACACTGGCCGTTGGGCATAGTGGATCTACTCGTCCTTACAATAGCCTTCCAAAGAGCGGAAGCACGACTATCCTCGCATGCTATCCCTTCAGCTCGCAGAGTTGGACAGTATTTTTGCATAATAACCTGATGCCATAGTGTGCTGGAGTCGGTGGCCAATCTGTAGCTCCACTTCGTGAGCAAGGCTACATTCCTCCATTGTAAACAGCCCAGGCCAGCTCCCCCGTTTTCCTTGGCTCGAACTGCAACTTGCCAACTTACTTTACACATGCACCGCTGATCAGCTCTTCCCCTCCAAAGGAAGCGTCTCATCCATTTCTCTAAATCCCTCCTTACAGCCGCCGGCATTTGGAAGAGAGTCATATAGTAGATTGGTAAACTATTTAAGACTGATTTCAGCAATACCATCCGGCCCCCTAATGACAACAAAGAACCTTTCCAGCAAGCCAACTTACGTTTGAATCTGGTGATGACCGTCTCCCACGTGCTATATCTGCGGGGATTTGCCCCTAGCGGAACCCCTAGATATTGGAAAGGTAGTACTTGCGGCTGGCATTGGAGCAAGGACGCCAGAAAGGCAACCTCCCCGTTAGACACATGTATCCCTACTAATCCAGATTTGAAAAAGTTTATTTTCAAACCGGACAGCAGCTCATAACATCGCAGCAGTCGCTTTAGGCTGAGGATCCCCTGAATGTCTCCCTGGCTGAATAGAATGACATCGTCCGCGTATTGCAGATGTGTCAAGTGTAACGTTCCAACCTTGATTCCCTGGAATACTTGCCTCTCCGCTGCTCTGTCAACTAATCTGGACAGGGCCTCACCTACCAAATTGAACAGCAATGGCGACAGTGGATCTCCTTGACGTAAGCCGCGCCCCATTGTAAATTCCGTTGTCGGGGCTCCGTTGATCAATATGGCACACCTCGCTGTAGAGATGCATGCCATTATCCACTGACACCATCGTGAACCAAAACCCATCTTCGTCATTACCTCCAAGAGAAAATTCCAGTTGACAGAATCATAGGCTTTCTGAAAATCCAATTTGAAGCACCATCCAGGCTGCTTTGATTGCTTCATCGTATGAATCAGTTCATTAGCGATCATGATCGAATCAGTAATATAGCGGCCTTCCATGAAACCCGTCTGGAATGGTGATATGAGTTGATCCGTCACTGTCTTCAACCGGTTGGACAATAACTTCGCAATAATCTTATATAGGCTGTTGATAAGACTGATTGGCCGATATGAATTAAATTCGGAGGCACCTGGTATCTTGGGAATCAATGTGATGAAACTGGTGTTTATCCCACGTGGCAGTGTTCCGCTAGAATGGAATTCTTTTACCATTGTGATGATTTCCTCTCCAAGCACCGGCCACGCTTTTTTGATAAAGTAGAAATTAAACCCATCTGGCCCTGGCGCCTTATGGCTTCCACAAGCCCAAACCGCCTGCTGTATTTCCTCCTCCGTGAAAGGTGTTTCCAGCTTATCAGATGCAGCAGTTGATAGCCTTGGCAAAGCTAGGTTTCCCAGATCTAACCAACGCACTGAATCACCTTTGTAAAGCTGCTGGAAATGTGTAAGTGCAGCAATCTTTATCACAGAAGGCTCAGTAATCTCCACTCCATTAACCTTTACTGCTCCAATAAAATTAAAGCAACAGTCTTAAGGAAGCACATGAATGAAAAAACTTACTATTCTTGTCACCCAACTTTAACCATTGCTGTCTGGATTTCTGCCTCCACATAGCCTCAAGTCTCCTTTTAATCTCCCATTTCTGAACCTGCAAGAGATTGTATCTCCCTGTCATTGCTGACCCCAGATTTCGTCGATCCTGATCCAAAGTGTCAAGCTTCAGCCAACGTCCGCCGCAACTGATTTTCCAGCGCCCCATACTTTTCAGTATGCCACACTTGAAGCTTCTTCTTTAAGAAAGCTAATTTCTTTATCACCCTGAATTCACTTGGAAAACATTGGCTTGCCTCTTGCCACATATGCCTTATCACTTCCAGAAAATTGTTGTCCTCCCACCAGAAATCCCACGTGCGGAAAGGACGATGACCCCAGAAGAAAGTGTCAGCTTTGAGGATGAGAGGTACATGATCCGAAAAGCCCTTGTCACCAGTATAGAGCCTATGTCTACTGAAGTGCTGGCACCAGGTTGGAGAAGCTAGAACTCGATCTATTCTAGACGCGCTATGTGAGTTAAACCATGTAAATTCCTTTCCCAGAATTGGCATGTCAACCAATCCACTTCCATGTATAAAGTGGAGGAATCGTTGTGCTGCTGTGCTGTTGAAATAGTTGCCCATTCGCTCCATTTCGCTAACTGTTTCGTTGAAATCTCCTAAGATCACCCAGGGAATGATATCCATTCCTTTTCTTCGTTGAATGTCTGCCCATAATACTCTTCGCTCAACATCAGTGTTGGGAGCGTGTAGACCAACACAAACAAAACTAAAACCAGAGCTTCTAATACACATCTGCAATAATATCCACCGCTCATATCTTTCCACACCCATAATTTGAACATTTATATCATCCCATAAACAAACCATTCCTCCTGCCCTCCCCTGCGCATCAATAGCCATCCATTTAACGTTGGTTCCAGGCCATAAGCTGCCTGCTAAGCGATCAGTGAAGCTTTCCCGTTTCGTTTCACAGAGGAACAGAACACTGAGCCTCTCCTTCTGAATTAATGCACGAATCTGATTCTGTTTCATTTTCCCCCTGCACCCTCTGATGTTCCACATAGCAAAATTTATCATGTATAAACAGGACACCCTGTCGCAGACACCCATATCACTGCACTATCAAGTGCAGTGATGTTGCCACTCCTTGCCTTCCTCTACAATCCGAGTTCTCAGTTTTTGACGGAGCGCTGCTTTCGTTTGTTTTCTTACGGAGGCCCAAGGTATCCATGAGGTCCATTGTCTGGTGAACTTCCTCCTCCACTGGACAAGTATCTGTAGCTACACTCTTTGGTTGTGGCCTCTCCTCTGCGCCCAGGTCACTATTACGAGTAACTGCCAAAAATGAAGGATCCTCCGCCACCTGCGGAGCTGAGAGCACCACCACTTGACTACTACCACCCGAAGACAAGCTTCCAGTGGGTTTAATGTGTTTAAGTTTCTTTTGTTTTCCAACTCTGTTACTGGCAGCTCTTCCTTTCTCTCCCATACATGAGGCCTTATTGCCTTCTTTTCGCATTCTAACAAAAGCCATATCAGTATGGCATGTCGAAGGTGTGCGGGATTCTTCACCTGAATTGTTGGGCATCAATTCAGAGATAACCATGCGAGGAACAAGAGTTCTTGGAGCATCACTCTCCTCTTTTCTTCCCTGGAGCAATTCTGGTGCTGAGAAATGGCTGAAAGGACCCCCCATGTTGCGTGGAAAGACTAAAGAGCCCTTCTGCAGACTGTAGCTCATGAGGTGAAGGACCCATGTTTGGGTCCTGCTCTTGACCCGTTATCTTGAATGTCCCGTTAGTGTCCGGAAATCCCTCTTGGTTTTTAGCCTCACCTGCCTTCACACATGTGTCTTGCTGTACAAACTGCATACAAGAGCCACCTTTTCCTGCAATAGACATACTTCTTCTGTCCTCTCCTGCCCCACTCTTCCATTCTTCTGGTTGTGATTGGTTGAGTGGAACTGGAAGACTGTTGCTAGCACCAGAAGCAGTTGATTTTTGTCCCACCTCGTGTTCCACTCCTTCTACCTCCTGTGTTTCTTGAATGCTAACAGTGAACAGTTTACCAGCAACCTTAAACTGAACCTGAAGGTGTATATTCTTCAAAATCCCAGTTGCCACTTGTACCAACGCCGCATCAAGACGGTTCCATCTGATAGTCTGAGTGTGTACCTGGACCAGTAAACCAATCGGATGAAGGATTTGCCGAAACGTACCTTCGCACCAGACATTCAAAGGCAGCCCCTCAATCTAGACCCAGCTAAGCCTTTTCTTCTCTGTATCCTCCTGTTGCCAAGGATGAATGTTGAAAAATAAGCCATTCCAGAAATGGCTATTAGTGGTTAGCTCACTGGTCATCTTCTCCTCTGAAGTAAAAGTAATAAGACATTGCTGTCCCCCCATATTATTGCACTCCACCTTCAAGGGAAAACAAATCTCACTACAACAGCCTTCACGTAATATACCAACAGCACTTCTCTTCAATCTAGCCTGAGCTTCCGCATCAGGATAGAGTTCCATTGGGACGCTTTCTGGGATATCAGAGATGGTTGCCATTGCGGCCTCCGCGTAAGTGCGGCCATCGCACTCCTTGAAAAACCTCGCAGGGGTGGCGGCAGGTTGGTTGGTACGAGGTTCAGCTGGCGTGATAGGGCGGGATGCACCCGGAGGTGGGGACCTACGTTGATCAGCTGGATGGGTATATCGGGCCACATTAAAACTCATCCAGGTAGAACCTCCAATAATAGAATTAAGTCTCCGTTGTCTAGTACTTTCCTGAACTCCACACCTTACAAATTTGGCAAAGCCAAAACGCAGTCCCCTCCTGGATTTTCGGACAGAGATAAAGACATCTACAACAGGTTCAATGGCAGCAATTTCTTTGAAGAGTTTCCCGGAATTCCAACCCTCTGGTATTCCTTCCACAAAATAAGAAATATACCGGTCTGTAGTGAGCACCTGTTCTGGTTTCCACCTTGGATGATCGTACCTTGGCACCTGTGTTGGTGCAGGGGGGGATGGCAGCCCAGTAGCAGTGTGAGCGGCAGGAGCTGTTGTAGTGTGGCTGGGATTAGGATACGTGTTGGGGTGGGGAGTGGAGAGAGGGGGGAGGTTTTGTGAGGTGAGAGAGGGGGACATTTTTTAGGTTGTAACAGAGGCTTTACAATATTGGCGCTCGCAAGTTTCTAGTGGGAAATGTTAATCCGGTAGGATAAATGCGTAGACAAATTAAAAGAAGATTTATCCAGAAAGGCTCCTGATCTAAATCTTTTGCTAACAGAACGTCCTCTGCGGCGGTATAGCGAGCAAGTAATGCAATTACGTTGTTCTGGAAGAGATGCTTCAGCCCTCGCTCACCGAGAAAGGAACTACATCGTTTCAAAGCATTACTCTTCTTTTTACAAGAGTTCAACCCCCCATTATTGACATTATGTGTCAACCTTTAATCACAAAATAAAAAAAGTACAATTAATCAAGCGTCATAACAGTAAACAATATTAAATGATATTCGTGGAATTTACATCAACATGTGAAATCATTTAATTAATCTGTGTAGAAAGTAGAAAAATTGTAGTGCACTAGTTAAACAGTTGCGCAGTTGAACAGAAAACTATGTGGTTTGGACAAAAATATCGTTTCAGACTAAACCACACAGTTCATTTTCCAACAATTCTGAACACACCTAAGAATAATATTCACCTTTTAGAGGCAACGCATGAGAGGAGTCCCAACCCTAGGGAAATGACGGGGCTGCAGAGGGCAAAAACCCATAGTAATATGCTTCATCCAATACTCCTTCCCATTGCATACTTGGGGGATTCCTTCTTTTAAACTTACTGAATGTGAATTCAAATATGCCGCTTTATTGCACTTGTCGAGCTTCCGATGAAAATCCTTTGTTATTGTTCTCAAAAAGAATAAAAAATCCCAACTTGAGCTAGACGACAATGGGACACGTCATTAATGATCTTAGGATGATGATTATAAAAATGAAAAGATTCTTCTCTTCCATCTACGAAGGAAAGACAAATGAGCCGATCTTAGTATTCACCCTTTTTCGTGAAAGATTTGATTATAAAGCTGCATAGTATGCAAGAAAAGAAAAATGTTGTCCCACAGATCAAAACTTCAATCTGTAGCAGTCACTCAACTCTTAGAGGAGCAGCAATGGTCGCAAGCATTGCACCTGAGATACTATCATGGGAGTTTGTCAAACCATCCTCTGAAACACCAAATCACAAAAGAACCCACAGACTGTCTTTCTTTGATCAGGTATCTCCTCGCGTTTACGTGCCCTTGGTTCTTTTCTACACCAACGTCGAGGCCAGCTGCGAAGCACTAGCCAATTCCCCTATGCCAGATCTGCTGAAACAATCTCTCTCACAAGCGCTATCCCTATATTACCCACTAGCAGGCAGAATCCAGGATGATGGTACTGTTATATGCAACGATGAGGGCGTTATGTTTCTGGAAGCAAGAACACCTTGCAAGATAGGTGAAATTCTTAAGCATCCTGCCGAGCAAAGTATTAGAGCCTTGTTCCCTGAGGATGTGATGTACCAAGATTCTATTAAGGGAGGTCGTCTGGTTGTTCAGATCACTTATTTTGACGGCGGTGGAATGACAATAGCCATGTGCATTTGTCATAAGACTATAGATGCTGCAAGTACGAGTTTTTTTTTTTTTGAGGAATATCGACGATATATTAAGCATATAAGTAACAAATACAGTGGAAGACAATGAAATATTGTGCTCCCTAAATAGCCTAAATGAAACTGCCAGAAACCAGACACATGTGACGGTATCAGACCTTTACATTTGCCTGACAAACTATGAAACCAGTAAGGAAACAAAATCACCTGTAGCTAACAAGTTCAAGCTATCAAAGCAGACATCCTTAAGATTAGATTTAGCCCAACAGAAACCATGCCGCAAACATTATAAATATGTCAGTAGCGCTACAGGTTTCATGTCTGAAAATCCTATGGTTACGACCCAGCCAAATGCTCCATGTGAGTGAAAATAACAGGGTGTACCACAAACCTTGCCAGCGACGCGGAATCTGATACCCCTCCCATTGCACAAACAAAGCAGCCATGGAGCGAGGTTGTACCCATACTAAGCCCCAATGCTTGAAAAGGAGTGACCAACTGATCCATGCCTGTTTACAATCAAGCACAATATGATTTGAGTCCCCTTCAACTGCTCCACATGCCTCGCAATATTGATCAGTCTCTGTTAAAAGACCAAGTCGGAGTAAGTAACCCTTGGTGGTAAGCTTCTCCCTGCACGCGAGCCACATGAAAGCTTGCCATTTAGGTGCTCCCTGCTTGCGCCAGACATTTGGAATCTGCTGCTCAGTATGAAGGACTAAACCTTCAGTCAATGTTGTATAGCAATGACGCACCGAAAAAGGACGCATCTGAGATCCCCATGACAGCATATCTTCATCCGCAAGTGAAGGTCGGATCCCATCCAGTGCGACCATAAGGCGTCCGACTTCAGTTTCTTCCCATGCAAAAAGAGTTCTCCGCCAAAGAAAAGACCAACACCAATCTTCGCCACTGAAGGTCCCAAACCGCCATACTGCACCTTCTTTATCCAATGATAATGCATACAAGCGAGGGAAAAGAAGGCGTAAAGGGAAACTACTGCACCAAACATCATGCCAGAAAACAATGGAGTCCCCTTTACCTAGACGCCAACGATAGGAAGCAGATATGCACTGACCGTTTGGCAGCAGTGAGCTGCTCGTCCGTACAATACCCCTCCATATGGCAGAACCACCTGATACAGGACTCACGATACCCTCAGGCCTCAACTTAGGCTGATATTTTTGTTTTATGACCTGACTCCACAGTGAGCAAGTATCTGTAGCTAGTCTGTAACTCCACTTCATTAACAAAGCGTCATTCCTCAGTTTTAGACAACCCAATCCCGCCCCACCATGGTCTGGCGATCGCACAGCCACGTCCCAACGTACCTTGCATAAACAGCGCTGATCCACCTTTCCTACCCATAAAAAACGTTGCATCCATTTATCAAAATCTTTCCGAACTCCAACAGGCATTTGAAAGAAAGTCATGTAGTATACCGGTAAGCTGTTTAACACTGATTTCAGCATAGTAATGCGTCCCCCCAAAGACAGCAAGGAACCCTTCCAGGAGGCCAGCTTGCTTTTAAAACGATCAATCACTGTCAACCATGTACTTTTCCTTCGCGGATTTGCCCCAAGAGGCACCCCTAGATACTGAAGCGGTAAGGACTGGAGCTGACAATGAAGATGTGCCGCCATAAGTCTAGCCTCCTCTGATGGCACATTGAGGCCTACTAAACCAGATTTAAAGAAGTTAATCTTTAATCCGGATAGTAGCTCAAAGCACCTCAATAGTCTTTTCATCCCGCAAATGCTTTGCTGTTCACCTTTGCTGAAAAGGATCACGTCGTCGGCATATTGTAAATGCGTTAGCCGTAAAGTCCCAACCGGGATTCCTTGGACCAATTGACAATCCCCTGCTACACCAATCATACGGGATAACACTTCTGCCACTAGATTGAACAATAGTGGAGACAGCGGGTCTCCTTGGCGCAGGCCACGACCCATAGCAAACTCCTCAGTAGGGGCCCCGTTAATGAGCACGGAACAGCGAGCTGTTGATATACACATCTGAATCCATTTGCGCCACTTGTCGCCAAATCCCATCTTGCCCAACACCTCAAGTAGAAAGACCCAATCCACCGAATCATAGGCCTTTTGGAAATCCAATTTAAAGCACCAGCCCCGTTGTTTGGATGTCTTCATTGAATGAATGATTTCATTTGCAACCATGATGGAGTCCGCTATGTATCGCCCCTCCATAAAGCCGGTTTGAAAAGGAGATATAAGCTGGTCCATCACTCCTTTGAGGCGATGCGCTAAGAGCTTAGCAATAATTTTATACAGGCTGTTTATAAGACTAATAGGACGATATGCATGAAAATCAGCCGCTCCTGTAACCTTGGGGATTAAGGTGATAAAACTGGTGTTTATACCATGAGGCATATCCCCACTAGAGTGGAATTCCTTCACCATCGTCATTATCTCATTGCCAATTATGGACCACGCCTTCTTGATGAAATAAAAGTTAAAGCCATCAGGACCCGGGGCCTTATGGCTGCCACAATCCCAAACAGCTCTTTTGATTTCCTCATCCAGGAAAGGGCCTTCAAGGCTGGTGGCTGCCAAAGGAGATAAGCTGGGGAGGGGAAGTCGGCCCAGGCCTACACTCCTGGCTCCCTCACACGCAAACACCTTCCTGAAATGTCTAACCGCCTCTGTTTTGATTTCTATTGGTGTACATTTGATCTCCTCATTAATTTTGACAGCACCAATAAAGTTAGAGCACCGGCGGATAGAAGCATAGGAGTGGAAAAACTTGTTGTTTTTATCCCCCAATTTGAGCCAATGTTGTCTGGATTTCTGCTGCCACATAGCCTCCAATTTCTGTTTCAACTCCCATTTGTGAGACTGTAATTCTTCATAACGTCGTTGTGAGCCCACTCCCCACTCGCTACGAGTCTGATCAAGAGTGTCTAAATCAGCCAAAAGCACCTTCATCTTATTTTCCAATTCTCCAAAAACCTCTTTGTGCCAAACTTGCAGCTGCTTAAACAGAAAATTCAACTTTTTAACCACACAAAATTTCCAGGAAAGTGAAGCCCCGCTGCCTGCCAATAATTGTCAACCAAAACCAGAAAATTTTTATCCTCCCACCAAAGGTCCCACGACCGGAATGGCCGAATTCCCCAGAAATAGGAATCGGCTTTCAAAATCAGTGGAACATGATCCGAGAGCCCTTTATTGCCAGCATACAGCCGATGGCTACTGAAATACAGGCTCCATGATGGAGAAACCAAAACCCGGTCGATGCGTGAAGCTCGCTGCGTAGTAAACCAAGTGAACTCTTTACCAAGAAGAGGCATATCGATCAGGCCGGCTTGAAATGTGAAAGTCCGGAAGCAACGAGCCGCAGCCCTATTGAAAGCACTGCCCATCCGTTCCGTGGCGTGAGCTGACTCATTGAAATCACCTAGAATCACCCATGGACTTTCATCCATGGATTTCCTACTTCGTATCTCTTCCCACAAAATCCCGCGTTCAGCCACCACATTGGGAGCATGTAAGCCTACACATACGAAACAAAATCCAGAAGTGCGGAGCCTCATCACCATTAGTAGCCACCGCTCAAATTTTTCCACACTGATAGTTTGTACATGTGCATCATCCCATAGACAAGCAATACCTCCGGACTGCCCATGAGCGTCAATGGCCGCCCACTTAATATTCTGTCCACGCCATAAACGGCCTGCTAGCCGATCAGAGAAATTTTCCAGCTTGGTCTCACATAAAAACAGAACCCCCAGTTGTTCCTTCTTAATAAGAGTATTGATGTGTTGCCCCTTCATCCTACCTCGACATCCTCGTATGTTTCATATAGCGAAATTGATCATCACAACATAAAAATCCCTAATGCGTACTAACCTGCAGCAACACTGCTAGGTGCAGTGAGCTTGCCACTCCTTGCCTTCCTCAAGAATCCGGGTCTTCAAACTACGCCGAATGGAAGCCTTTGTTTGCTTGCGACTTAAACCCAACGTCTCCAAGACCTCCAACGATTTCTGCACCTCTGTATCAATCGGACTGGTAGCCAGTTCTGGTCTGGAACAGGTCTTATCCGATCCGCCAGCGATCAGTTCTCGGGGAGCTCGCAAGAAGGAGGGATCTTCAACCGGAGGAAATGCCTGTCCCGCCCCCTGCAGCCTAGTTCGATCTGAAGACAAGCTGCCTGTGGGCTTAAGAAGTTTCAGCTTTTTCGGTTTCCCAGTCCTATTGTCGGCTGCTCTGCCTTTAACCCCCAGACTGGAAGCTTTGGTGCCCTCCTTTCTCATCCGAGCAAAAGCCATATCTTCGTATAAACCTGTAAAATCAATAGACTCCTCTGCAACAGCTTGGGGTAAACACTCAGATATGGCCCTGCGAGAAAACTGATGATGTTCGTGTCCACTTGCTGTGTCTGGAACCATAGAAAAATCAGGGGCAGTGAGATTACTCCATTGCCCCCCACTTTGCACCGAGGAAAGAGAGTGGTCTCCAGTGAAGAGACGCACGTGTGGGATATGTGTTACAGGAGCAGACGGTAACACAACCGGCTCTTGTAGACAAGTATCCGAAACCACCTCACCCTTGTTGGCTCTGGCGGTCCTACCAATGTCCACATTGTTGACTCCTAGCACATCCTGCCGACAATGTTCTTGAAGCTCAGCAGAAAACGTACTACCTTTTTCCTCAGCAGGCTGGTCCTGCCCTCCTTCTGCAGTAGGCTGATTGGCTGGGACTGAGAAGCTGTTATGCCCAACCCCTCCTGTCATCATGTTGCTGCCATCGGGCCCCACAAAATCTCTCTCTTGCACTTCTTCCACACTAACCATGAACAGTGTATTCTCTACCAGTAATTGTATACTCTCCTGGATTGGCGGTAAACTGTTGGTTTCAATTTCTAACACCACCACGTCTAAACGTTCCCAGGTGACTGAATGCCTGTGAATCTTTACCAACGTGCCTATTGGTTGGACAAGTTGCCTAAATGAAGCTTCAAACCATGCATGCAGGGGAACTCCAGCCACCTTTACCCAGCATATCCGTCTGTGCCCTGTGTCCTCGTGTGTCCACGGATGAATATCAAAGAACAATCCTTGCCAAAAGCAGATGTTGGAACTAAGTTGTTGTCTCATCAAATCAGCTGTGGCAAAAGTTAGAAGATGCCGATGGCCCCCCATAGTTGCACTGACAACCCCCTTAGGTAGAAAAGCATTGTCAAAAGATCCATCACAGCAAGATCCAACAGCGCTCCTCTGTAGCTTCTCTTGAATGTCAGCGGTAGGAAAAATCACCACAGACTTAGTATTTCCTTCAGTACAGGTTGGTCTGCGGGTAACGTCTGCATACGTCCTCCTATCACGCTCCCTCCACATGTTTGGGACCGGTTCCCCGGGGATGTGGTTCGGCGTTACTGCCACGGGTCGGCTGACAGGTCCTGCACGACGTGAACCAAAACTAACACCATAGCGGGCAACATTGAATCGCATCCGGGTCTGAACACTAAGAGCGGAGGTAAGTCTTCTTAGTCGCGCAGCCTCCTGATACCCACACCGAACAAACTTTGCAAAACCAAAACGAGAACCCCGATTGGTTTTACGCTGGGAGATGAACACATCAGCGACCGGTTCAATCAAAGCAATCTCCCGGAAAAGCCTGCTGGAATCCCAGTCCGCTGGAACTCCTTCAATGAAATAAGAGATGTATCTGTCGAGACTGAAGACCTTTGCTGGGTCCCACTGGGTATGAACTTGACTGGGTTGACCACGAGCAGGCAAAGGAGAGGGTGGTGGAGAACCTTGAGTCCCTTGGGAATGCCCTGCTAGAATCGGATGATGGAGTCGAGATAAGGGGATGTGATGTGGACCAGTAGGTTGACGGGCGTTATTCGCAGGATCCCACGTAGGAGCAGGTTGTCTTGGCTGATCCTTGGCGTTCGGTTGAAACAGACTGGGTACTGGTGTTTTCCCAGCACTCAGCTGTAAGTGATGAGGAGCAGGAGAGTGAGCGCTGGGTGTGTGGTGGGGTGCAATGGTAGGGAAGGGTTTAGTGAGAGGTGGGAGAATCCATAGATGTGATTTTGTTGGCTGGATTCAAGAGGAGCTGCAAGTACGAGTTCTTTCATCATCAACTGGGCTGCCATGGCCCGAGGGAGTTTTTCAGCTGAAGGAGTGCTCCCTGAATTTGAAATAGCCTCTTTGTATCCACAGGTTGAGCTACCTACCCGCAATCATTTGTATTTTGAGCAAATCAAAACTGTTTCAAGGAGGCTTGTTTTTTATGCCTTAAACACAGCTAAGCTCAAGGCAATGGTGGCAGACAAAGTCCAAAATCCTACAAGTGTTGAAGTAGTGTCTGCGCTCATATACAAGTGTTCCATCTCCGCTGCCAGGAAAGTTTCAGGTTCTATAAATCCTACTATCATGAATCAAGCGGTGGATTTGCGCAAAAGGGTTTCTCCACCTTTACCAAAAGGTTATGAGGGGAACCTAGCCGGAGTTTTTGTAGTATCGACGGAGGATGAAGAGGAGATAGAGTTGGAGTGGTTGGTTGGGGAGATCAGGCGAGAAATAACCAAGTACGTGAATACATGCGCCAAGGAACAAAGCACGGAAGAACTGTGCTCATTCGTTTTGGAAAGCTCCAAAGGGATGACGGAATCAAACAATGAGAAAAGGCAAGATGTGTACATCTGTAGCAGCTGGTGCAGATTCCCATTCTACGAAGCAGATTTTGGATGGGGAAAGCCTGTGTGGATAACCACTTGCGGCGAATGGAACAATGTTTTTGTTCTCATGGATGATAGAGGAGGAGATGAGATTGAAGCATTGGTCACTTTGTCTGAACCAGAAATGTTCCTATTCGAGCAGGACAAGGATGTACTTCAATTTGCTTGCATCAAACCTACTGTTTGAGAAACCTTTCGTAGCATAAATCCCATCTTTATATAGGATCATAATTCCTAATTTTTCGGAATTGAGATTAGAATTAAAATAAATAAGAAATATTTATCTTTCTAATGATAAATTTTAATTTAATAATAAATTATGATATTGGATTCCGGATAAATAATGAAACTATTTTCTATGTCTCAAATTTCAATCCGTCATTTTTCGTCCAACACACCGAACTAATAATTTAATTCAAACTCTCTTTTTTTATGTGGATGGTATTCGTCTAGAGACAAACAAAGGTAGTTATCGCACTATTGTAACTGTTTCGGAAACTAGGTTCGGGTGGTCGGATAATGAAATCATTATTAGTTTTTGAAAAAAACAAAAAATTATTAACCGACCAATCATAACACGTTTGTATGATCAATTTTTCAACTCTCGGCTGATCACCTGAATATACAACCGGTCGCGACCTACATTATTCACTGTTCCTGTAACTTTTGACAAAACTCACTTCTCAGAAATTCACACAACCAAAATCGTCAAGATCCTTGACTGACCGATCGAAAAACCAGAACATGTCTTTCAACAGTCAAACCCTACACAAACCTCTCTGATTCCTCCCTGAATCCAACAACTTCACATATGTAACACATCCTAAGGCTCAACAACAATAGATCAATCTCATAACACATCAACACTCAATGCATATTATACAATCCAAGCATATATAAGAGATTCAAAATATAGGTTGATACAAAAAAAATATGTTAATTATACAAATATCTTATCATGCCATTTAATTATATACACATATTTTCTAATCAAAACAATATATTGTTCTAGTCTTATATTAAATAACCAAAACAAATCTTTGATTACAAATTAATCAAATAAAATCTAGAGCACCTCTTTAAACAAAAACTCTTCAACAAGAATATCCTTTGCCAATTGATGTTGTAATGCCTAAACACTGAAACAATACAAAACGGGCACTTTCTAAACCAAAACTTAAAATATCAAGCTTACAATTAAGAAAATGTAAACACGTTAAATAGGTCCAACAAGTTATCAACAACTCAAAATAAACTCGATAATTGTCTAAAAATCAAAATTCAAGTTTTAAATTTGTTCTACACATTCAGTTTTCAAATAGCACGAAAATTGTGATAAATCATAATATGTGAAAAATCACCAATTTATACATTGTCTATAGGGTTAGATCTTGACAAAGTGAATCTGAATAATAAAGATTAGTCCAATTGTCTATTGTAATATTCTTCGTAATTTTAAAAAATATCGCCTAACACAATCGGTCGACTAACATTGACAATAGCACACACAACCCCTGGATTTAATAACTCAGTCTAAAGTTTTCAGGTAATCTATGAATCAACTTGATCAAATGAGTCAACTCTTAAAAGTCAACAACTTAAAAGGATGAGATTCCATGTTGGTTAGAAAATATAATAGCCAAAAATTTCCTAGACGTAAATATGGACTTAGATTTGACGAGTGAAGTAAGGTTAGAAACAAAATTAGCAAAAGGAACATAACGATGATGCAAAGGTTGTGACGGTTTTTTTCTTAATCAGGACAAATTTGAATAATTGGGTTTATAATTATTGGATAAATCTCTTTTTTTATTATGATTAATTGTGTATATATTTTTGAGTTCAAAAATATTTGGATTAATTATTATTTATTAGATAACAAAATAAAAATAATAAAATAGATTATACTGTATATATTTTTTAATTTTAAGCAAATCATGCTATAAGTCCATATAGTTTATTTTTGCCAATTTAAGTAATGACAATAAAAGACCTGGGAATGTTGAAAATGCAAACGGACCCCAAAATGTTCTCTCATCTCTGCGTCAACGTGGTCTCATCAGGGCCAAAGTGACCGTAGGATAGGAGAAGACTGGATAAGTTAGTGATCCATCGCCTCATCAAGGGGTGCTAAGTAAGTGATAAGCTAGTTACCCATTCCAATTCAATCCAACCTAATACCAAAATCATGTTGGCTTTCAGCGCCACCACACGCACAGCCTCCTCTCGTTTCTGTGCTCCCTTCACCAATGCCACCGATGCTCAATCTTGTTCCGTAGTTACTACTCCTACACGATCAAGACGCTACTGCTTCCCTGTTGCCTCGGGTTCTTCATTGCCCACTCTCCGCAGTCCCAATGGAGGCGTCACCGACGCTGCGGGAGTCGAGGAAGCCTCACCTGAGGCTGCTCGACGAGCCCGGGTGTGATTTCTATCATTTCTTCTTTCTTGTTTTGCTTTTGCCTTCAGTTGCATTGAGCTCGCATCCACGCACTAAGCACAGTTCTTTGTTTTGGAATTCCGAATGCACTAAGCGTGACAATTCATATATTCTGTAACAACATTAACTCCTGATTTGTTACTTTAAGACTTCTTGTTTTCTGCGAAACAAGTAGACCAGTATTGAATAGAAATGGAATTCATTTCCTTTATAGCACTCATTCAGAACTAAACCTTGATCGCATTGGAAACATCATTATAGTTTAAAGTTTCCCTGTAGGCACTGTCCATCCAGGTCTCTTGGACTGGATTTATTTGAAGTTTTTATCATGAGTATTTTGTGCCTCGGCTGGTGAAATTGAATTACGCCTACTCCATTTATTATTGAGTAAATGCTCTTAAGAGAGAGAGAATGATCTAACAAATGATTTCTGGAAAGAAGTAGAGATCAGCTGACTTGAAGGCAGCAAGGGCCTATAATAGCAGTGGATCCATCTTTGAGGGTATGGTTGAAGGATTCAATGGAGGAGGTTTATTGATTCGCTTTTATTCTCTCGTGGGTTTCCTTCCTTTTTCACAGTTGAGCTCATCACATCATTGCAAAGGTAGATACTGCACCTTTCCCCTTTTTCTTTTTTCCTTCATTCAAGTGTCAAAATTATTTTAGTTATCACTGTCTCTATATGTAACCTCATGATAGCTTTTCCAGAAACAAACTTCACTTTTACATGTGCACTTAGTTGAGTGCATCCTTTGCTTTCATTTTCTGCTAATTTTTACATTTCAAATAGATTTTTAGACTCAAATTTATCTTAGATGTATATGATAGTGGCTGTACCTATGACTGGCTGATCTTGTCTCATTTTTGCTTCTAACATTTTAAAATATAAATACAATCTTTGGTGCCTGTGTGGACATCTGGAAGAGTCTAAAAATCATTGAATTCAATGATTTGATGTAAAGTCATATAGTTTCTTCATTCTAAATTCTATGATGGGACTTTAAGTGTGTTTGTTAGTAATTAAACATTCAAGATTGGTTGAAGATAATAGTTGCTCTGCGTGGTGCATTCTTTCTTTGTAACATGTAATTAGATTTTTCCCCTTTTAAGTTTGGTTTCCTGTTAATGCGCATATTGAAACCGGGGCTCCTTTTCCCTCTATGCTAGATCCATTTGAAAAATTATATAGGTTAGAGCTTCATTTAATAAAACACCAAAATATGCCTGTGCTGTCCTTTGTCCTACTTAACTCTGCTCTTGCTATTTCAGGAATGATCAAATGTCTTTTCTCCTTGTCTCTGATGTGTGATATTTTACATAATGATAAAGTCGTTTTGTAGGATATGTATATTATTGTTCTGGTGCAGAAAAATAAAATATGATTCTTGTGTTGGAGCCATGGAATTTAGTCTGACTTTTATGTTATGATAATTTATAGTGCGAACAAATTACCCCTTAGGCATTATGCCGTTATCAAGGAAGAAAAATGAAGGGGGATTTTAGGATTTTTAGTATTGCATGAAAATTAACTCTTAGTTCTGTCCAATGAATAGAAGATAATTTTGCTGCATCATCTGAACTAGATTCTATTAATTCTATTCTTGTGGCTCCTCTTTTAACCTTGGGTAGTTGTGGATCTGAATGTTGAGCACTGCCTTACTCTGATAATATCTTTGATTCCATTAATGTAGAACCACCAAGATCAATCCATGAAATTGCAAAGGATTTGACTGGATCGTTGCTTTCTGTTAAGGTGATGGATTTATTTCTCCGTTAAGTATCTCTAAATCTGTTCATTTTTAGATACCTCTCCATGAATGCATTAAATACTTTTTTGATTTTCCTAAACCCGTACTGCATGTGACCTTTTTTTGTCAGTCTTTTCTAAGTGTAAATATGGATTATTGATCTTGAAAAATGAGTGAAAGTGTATCTTGCTATTCTCTTGAGTGTCTATTTATGTTGAAACTTGATCCTTCTATTATGGAATTCTCACATTTTTTGGGAACATCCTGAGGATTTTGATTCCATTTTCCTGTTCAACCTTTTGTTGGATGATATAACGAATGCATGCTTAATGAAGTCAGTCACCTTTTCCCTCCCTATTTCTTTCTACTGGTGACTGTAGTTAGTTAGGATATGTTGGAAAATGTGGCACTTTTTCATTCCCTTGGTTCCTTAACAATTGCTTGGTACAGGGCTTCAACGTGGTCCTTGATGAATTTGAGTCTTTATGCTCAACACAGAATCCATTAATGGAAAAATGCTCAATGGTGGAAATAATTTAACTTCCGTGTCTTATTGATTATAAGGTGTCTTTAAAGAGGCGATTATGGACTATGATTTTTTTTTGGTAAAACATGCAGATTCTCTAGTAGCTACTTGAGGGATGTGACTCACTTTGAATGAATTTGGAACGCATCTTTGTATTAAAGTGTTAATTTCAAGTCTACTGGATTTGGAGGTTATCACATGGTTACACATGGATTTGCAAATAGGGAAAAAATGCATGAGGTCAAATGTCCTGGGACACATATCCAACCTGGTGCATTGCCATTTAGGAGAACATCTATTTAGTTGACTGGTACCTAAGATGCAGAGTTATACATACACTTTGGTAAAGCATATTGCTATCAGTTCAGATCAACCATGTTGTTATTTAGGAATTTCTTTTGCATCCATTGTGAACTCTACTATCCTAAACATGCACTAATGAGAGAAATGGCCGGAAATATTTATGATAAAACATCATACGGTCCAGAGAATTTGAAGTGGAAAAGAGAGGTAATGATTGTTGGTCCCCCCAAACCTATTCAGATGTTATTGATATTTTTTGTGTGTGTGTTTGTGTGTATGTCTACGTCTGTTCTTTTTAATATGATTGTCCTCTAAAAATCTTACACATTTTAAGCTCCAAACTAATTTTTCTTCCAACATAGCTTAGGTAGTGTCAATGTTGACCATGCCTAATGATTGATACCAGATACACAATGGGTCCTAGCTTCCTGTTAAGTGGAGTATTATAGGTTTATTAGGTGTATGACTGAATCTACATATTTAGCCATGTCTCTGATGTCAGGAAACTGCTCATTTTGTATCAGTGTGAGGGACTTCAGAGCACAAGAACTTGGTGGTCTATCATGGTTAAATGTTAACTTGAAGGGGGGAAAAATAAACTAATTTGCTTTTGTTGATTACAAAACTTTCCCTATTTTTTATTAGTCTATTAGAAACTCATTCGCTCCAGTATAAAGGTTACTCATGTTCTAGGTCAATCTCCTATTAATGTATTCATCCTTTTATACTTTTTCCTTTCTAAAGAGAGTAACCTTAATTATTCACTTCACTGAAGCTAATCTACTGTTATTGCTATTGTAGGTAATACGAGCAGAAGAAGAGAACAGGAGGCTGATATTCTCTGAAAAAGCAGCCATGTGGTCGCTGTTCTCTAAAACAATTAAAGTAGGGGATATTTTTGCAGGCAGGGTGGCTTTTGTCGAGTACTATCGTGCTTTTGTTCACTTGCGCTGTTCTGACGGTACTGTGCTATCTTGGCTTGTATGTGATTCTAGTCTCCTAATGATATTTACATATTTGGCATGAAGTATGATGCTTTCCTCAAACTGTGAAACAGGTCTTTATCATCTCACTGGACTAGTGTATGCCTCTGAGATAGCATGGGATAAAGTTCGTGATGCCAGAGACATACTTAGTAAGGGTCAAGAAGTGAGAGTCCAAGTTATTACCATTGATCGGTGAGTTTATTTGGCTTCTATTTTCTTTTCTTGCTTTGACTGGATCTGCATGTTGGAAAAATCATGGAACTAGCCCTCGTAGAACTGTATTCAATGTGGACAGTACCCAAGGTCCATGTCTTATGGTAGTAAAAAGGTTAAAAAAGAGGAAATAAATTGTAGCTCCCAACTGTGTCATTACTTCAACAGTCCCAGCTTACAAAGCGTCATAGCTTTTTTACCTGAAAATCTTTCTCTAATAATAAATGGTCAAGTTAAGACAAAAAGCTTGCACCACTTGTTAAATATAGAATAATGAGATGAATAATCTTATACTTTTTACAAGTCTTTTTGAGAATTATAGAAAGGAGGTAGACATCTAGCATGATATGGGAAAAAGAGGAAAAGAAGAAATCACCATGTATGTGATAGACCCCAATCAAATTCCCATATCAAAGGAGGGTTATGAAGGTTGCATCGAGTGGATAGGCCTGATCCAGTACAACATTCTGTGTAGTTTTGGGGGGGACAGGAGAGACAAGAATCATGACAGAATGCTTGGATAGATGGCGCACACGACTTCATGGCAGGAAGAATAAAGGAATAGAGCAGACTGTAGAATAGGCAGGCAGAAATTGTACTAATTTTGTCATGGAGAGTTGCAGCCTTTTGAAGTGCTGTTAAGCCTAGTTCTTTGTTCTAAGCTCTATTTTCCATACATTCAGTCCTCTCTGTTTTCCTTGCATTTGATTATCCTTATTGCTGGTTGTGATTGTCATCTGTTGGCTTAGTGATAGGGTTCCTATCAGTATGTTTTTGCTTTATGTTTTCCTATGTAGTCTACCGGGACAGTGAAGTCGGCTAAGAAAGTGCTATGATGACAACAAATTTGTTTGAAGAAAATGGCTTTGGTGGATATCTATTCTTAACTATGAAGAAGGTTAATCCTTAGGTTTCCCCTCCACTTGGTCTTTGTTGGGGAAGCTTAGAGAAACCACCATGTTGCCATGGTAACCTGCTTCTCTAAGTGTTGTAATCTATTGTTGTTGTCTTGGTACTCCTAGATCAAGGTTTCTGAAGCAGGTCCCGTTTGATAAAAGTCTAATAAGAACAAAAGGGAAGATGGGAGAGAAATTAATAGAAAATCTGTAGAACCCATCTACTGTTACATCAAAATTTCCACCGTGGATCCTATGTAGTAGCAGTCTTCGGGAGAATTTTAAACCAAATTCTGGGAATTGACAACCAAAACTGGAAGGAAATACAAGTTTGCATGAACGTTATGAGGGATGAAGTGCCATAATGGCCCCAGGGTTTTTACAAGAAATCTGCATTACCATCCATGAAATTAATGCACTATTTAGCATTATTGCTTGAGGTATCTCACAAGTTGTAGTCTTCATGGACATGAGAATTATTTACTGTTTAGTGGATTACTGTGGATGAAATTTCTGTTAGATAATGCACTTTTCGCATTATTGCTTGAGGTATCTCACAACTTGTATTCTCCACAGAAATTAGAACTGTTCTGTATGTGGTTGGTGGTAACCCACCCTTGGTAAGACAATGCACTGATTTTTATTATTGCTAGAGAATCGGTATATCTGAGTTGTTCTTTTCTGTCAAAGAGGCTAAACAACAACAGATTGATGATTGGAGCTCAAATCTTCCTTTTTCCGTGATGATAAATCATTTCATTTTTGCCAAGGGTATTTCCTCTTCTCCTGGCTTAAGCAGATCAGCAGATTACAAATTGACGTAGTATTTATAATTGATTGATTGTTTTCCTTTTGAGCTTGGTGAATTCTTAAGATGTACGCCGCTGTCAGTTTTAAGTAGCAACCTTAGTTTCTTTTTTTCTTTTGTTGGAACTTTGAATCAATGCAGGATAAAATGTCGAATTATACTGTCTATCAAACAGTTAGAGGAAGATCCTCTGCTTGAAACTTTAGACAAAGTTATTCCTCAGGTTTGCAAAATGATTATCTTCTTGGTCTTTGGATTTGTTGTGATCACATCTTGGATTGTAGAATTTGCAGTTGGTTAGATTTTTCTTCTTTTTTTTTTTTTGTGCCACAGGGTGATAGTGCTGATTCCGATAAAATGAGCATGAGCTACAATGAGGCAGTTGAACCTCTTCCCGGACTTGAAGCAATTTTTCAAGAGCTACTGCGTGAAGATGGGTATGTTAACATTATATCTTCAAGCTGTGCTTATGAGGTTTTAAGATAAGGTAGTGGCTGAGAACGCGTCCTTTAAGATAAAGGTAGCACTTGAACAAATATCGATTTGACGCAAGGATAAATAAAGGAGAAACAGAGGAGTAAAATTCATCCTTTTTTCTTATATTAAAGGATATTATCTTCGGTAACAATAATTAATTTTTTAAAATGTATTGTAAACTCCTACCAAAGATTGATCTGAATTTTTCTAAATGTTCAATACCGAAAATAAAAATCAAATCAATAACATTTGGTTAATAATAGATAAATGTTTTAAAAACTCATGTTATTATCTATTTTATTGTATCTTTTCTTTATTTCATTCCTCATCATTATGCATGAATAACCTCATTTGAAAATATATTTTTTAGAAGGTAGTTGGTTTTGTTCCCAATCATGGATAAACTCTGTTAATGTAGAGTTTCCTTTCAAAATAACTTTGGATTTTGATATGATCAAGAAAGGGACTTATTCTTCTTATTGCAATCATGTTGTCCAGCATAGATGATGTGAGAATCAGTAGAGAAGGTTTTGAGAAGCGTGTTGTTTCACAAGACCTTCAACTTTGGCTTTCAAACGTGAGTTGCTTTTGTTTCACATACCTACCATATCTGGCTTCATGTAGGCACTTGATTCGTCAAGTATTTTGACATGGGTTATCATCCTGCTTTTCCACAGGAACCACCAGTCAATGGGAAATTTACTCTGCTTGCTCGTGCTGGAAGGCAGGTAAGTAGATTTCTTGCCTCTCATTATTTGACTCTCCCCCTGTGAGATCACACCTCTCGCAAATTCATTGTTCGATGTGATCAATCCTTCAGGTGCAGGAAGTTCAACTAACAACATCACTTGATCAGCAAGGTGTAAAAAAGGCATTGCAGCGTGTTGGAACGTGTACCCTGATGGTAAATAGTTAATACAAGCCAAGCCAGGTTGATATCGTCCGACTTCATTTCTTTTAAATTTGTATAGAAAGTTGCTGAGATACCAATTGTATTATGCATGCAAATTCGGTGACTAGCCGTACGAACATAATGCACAAAACATTATCAGCCAAACCAATCCTTAAACCGAGGAGATTATCAGAGGCAAGAAATAAACTCAGAAAACTTTTAACGAACATGGTAACACATCTAATATTAGCCAATCTAATTTCATATTCCTGTTTGTTGACATTGAGATGATGGTGTTGGTATCTGCTTGGTGACGTCAAATTCCATTTTGTAGTTTAGTTTTACACTGATACGTCCTTTGTTTACCATTTCAAATCCAACTATGTTAAGTATAACAAAGACAAGATTATGAAAGTGATCTTACATTTTGAAACAGATAAAACCACATCAATTATTATCCCAAAGGTAGTAAATTTGGACGGTCAAGCTAAGAAAAAATATTATTAGTTTATTTATTAAAATATTCTTTATTATTTAAAATAAAAAACAAAGACAAGATCATGGTTTTATTTTGTGGACGTGTTAGCTGACGTCTCTATCCCTCATTTGTGAGACTTGTGTCCTCTGTAGGACTTAGATATAGGATGTTGTCCTTAAGATAGGAAGTTTAAAAGGAGATGTAAGAAAAAGAGAGAAAAATTAGGACAACAAAAAGCATCAGACCATAGATTATACAAAATAATGAAACATAAAAACTATAAATGCATTACAACGTCCACCATGCAAATTCCAGGACAACACTTTTAGTAATCAGCTATGCCTCCTTGACTTAATCCCTGAAGAAGAACATATTTTGAACCCTTTGTTCGTTTGATTAAAAACTTATCTAAAATTTCAGAACATAATTGTAAAATGCTGAAGTTTTGTATACTTTAATTTTGTAAATAACCTGAGCTTGCTACTCATCATCCTCCGCTTTCTTGCATTATACTCTTGAAAAACGTCTCAATCTCCTCCAACAGTCCCTTTCCAACATCTCGTAAACATCCAGGATCCTCTTGTAGTACAGTGTCAGATGACATTAAGCCAATGAGATGCTCACGAATTTCTTCCACATCGTCTCCTACAGTAACCCCGTCCATATGCCGCTTTGTTGGCTCGTTTTGAGGATCATCAGTGTATGCTAACTTCCTGCATTCCTGCAAAGGGAATAACATGAATAGCCTTTGAAACTGACAACAATGTAGTCCTGATGGTATTTGAATTAGTTGGGTGGATGTCTTGATTACCAGAAGCCTCTAATATCGAGCAATTACAACCAATTTAAACCAACGGAGTCCAAATAAAAGAACATCCATTTCTCTCTCTTTCTTTTTTTTTTCTTTTGGAGAGAATATTATTTCCATAGCAATACCTGTGGCATTATTTCCTAAACCATAGACAAATAAAATATGTAGGTGTTTCTCAAATCTTTCTATGGCTACTTTGATAAAGCCAAGGTAACAGAAAATAATACCTGAAGTAGCCGATTCAAACTAGCAATTTGCTCGCTCTTTACCAACTTGCAGTTTATTAACCCCCGAAACAAAATTACCACCTCACAGCTGATGTTACTGGCCGTTAGGTTTTCTATAATTCCGGAAATGCAAGTTTCATCAAACACAGTGCTGATCCATTCAGGAAACTTTGGAAGTTTAAGCAAGGCAACAGCAACATGAACAGCAGGTTTATGATGATCAATGAATGATTTTGATGCTAAACACGGAGCAGCCAATGACGTTGCCATCTCCTCTACAATTAGCCTCGACCAAGTCTTGTTTCCAATTACTCTCGTCGCTTTCTTCTCCAGCTTTTCCCACCCTAAAATGATTGAAAGGCATAGGCCACAGTTTGAAGACACTCTGAGGTCACTATAAAATATCAGGCCTTCTAATGTAGCTGTCATAGACATGAGATCCTTCTTGGAGCATTTTAATTCCTCATCTCTTCCGTTTCTCTGTGCACTGACTGTTGTAATGACCTCCAGCAGGCAATAAGAAGCCACAAGCTTGACCGGTGGAGACCCAAAATGCATTAGCCTACACAAGTCATGGCTATTGATGCTGATCAAATTAAGTGCCTGAATCTGATTTGATGAATCGAGTAATTGTTTCCAATCTAAAGTTCCTGGGAGAACAATATGCAAACTAAGAAACAAAGAAATTAGATTCACATACAGAATCCATAAGGTAGTTATATTTAGTGGAGCAGTTACCTTCTTAAAGAGAAATAATACAATAAAAGCACAAATATCAGATTTTCCCCCACGCTTGTTACTTGATCATAATCAAACAAAGCAGGCCCTTTGGAACAGGCTGTACGGACTATACTATTGATCATAGACACCAGCGAAGAATTGAATATTATGGTTTTGGAAGCTTCAAACAACACTTTGTTGGTTGATTGGTGCAAAATCAGGGAAAAAATGGCAATAACTCGCAGACCCTCATCACACCAGCCTTTTGCACACTCTAGGGGGATCAGATAGTCCATCAACTACAAAATAACACAAATGTTAACATATACCTGAAATTTGTGATCCGGTTAAAATGATTAGTTAGGATTGGCACCTTTACTGTCAAAGCAAACCAAGCTTCATCATCTTGAAGTGATTCAGGATGCACTGAAAATAAAACTCTGAAAATTAAACGTGAAACTGCCATGAATATCGGCAGTGAGGAAGAATAAGTATGATGGTGACAAATAGCTCGGATTGCATTGCAAATGCCATGCAAACATAATTGGTCTGATGCACTAGGAGAGATGTCAATGATCACTGCCAAGAGATTGATTGCTGATACAATGTCACACTCATGGTTTTCTTCCTCGCCAAGATGGATAAGTAAGTACACAAAAAGTCTTGCAACATAGTTATCTTCAGCTGCTGCCAGCTCTGCAATCACTCCCAAATTTACCCTTTGACTATTTCCCTCATGGACAACAATCTTGGAGTTCCCACCCGAGCTGTTGTGATGGCACAATTTAAGAATTTGGTATGCCAATGGCTGGTTGATTTTATCTTGCTGAAACAACCATCGCAATGATACAAAGTGAATGCTTGAAGAAGGCAAATCCCATTCGTTTTTAGATAGTAGGTGAAAGAAAATCCTCTCAGCTTCTGAACTGTAGGCAATTTGGAACTTCGTCTTGGCAAAACCCCGGTAAAGACTATAAAGATTTACCAGTTGCATCATTGTCGACGTACTAGAGAGACCAAATAATAAATCGCTTCCGTTAACAAGAATGTACTGTTCTAGAGATGCTAACACAGACTTCTCATCTGCAAGCCTGATAAATAAGATACCAACAACATTAAGAAATATATGTTAGATATGTCGGTTCCTGTGAGGTTGTGATGTATGTGCAATTTGTGTGAGGTCTACAGAGATTTTAGTGAGGCATCAATAGCTATTACCAGTCATCATACAAAGAGCTGATATGTAAAAGCAGCAGAACTGCAGATTGACAAGAGGACAATAGTGCATTTTCAGACGTCTTCTGCCCAAGAATAAACAACAAATCAGTGGGATCAGTTGGGAGAACTAAAGCAGCATCTCTTATTGGTTGCCCAGCCTCATCTCCCAAAACAACATCCACAAGTGAACTAATCATGAGATATACTCTCATTTTCATGTTTTCTGTAGGGAATAATCCCAGGCAACCAAACGAAAAACTGAACCAAGAGGATGTAACCAATAGCTCCGCGAACTGTTTGGCTCGGATATCTGAGTCCTGAAGAAAAATGAAGTGAAAAGTTTCCAATATTCCCAGAATAATTTCCTCGTCCATTTCACTGTTCACTGTAAGAATCCAAGGCAGTAAATGCGACCTGCATATGTCCAAAACACTGTTCCGCAATTTCAAGACATCATTATCATCTTCAGGCATCTCATCACGACTGTAGCCATATGCCTCTTTAATTAGGTACAGCGAATGCAAAATTTGATTCGGATCTTTCTCGGACATGTTAAGACAGGCAACAATGGCATGGCTTAGTGCTTCTTGAACAGGTTCTAGAATATCAGCAACCCCACAAAATGATGGGGATCGTAAGAGAGCGACAAATATTAAGCATACCATTATGAATGTTTCCGTAGGCATTCCCATTTCCCCATCACTATGCCTCTTAAACATCCCTGTTAAAACAGGAACCAGTTCTTCGACATGCAAACCTGAAACTATTCCTGGACATTCAGAAATGCATTTCTGTATGAGCTTTAGTGTTTCGAGTTGAACGGGATGATATGGAACTTCTGCAACATATTGCACAACTGGAATCAGAGTTGAGAACCCAACAACAAGTCTTTCCCTGAAGCCTTTCTCCGCATTTGAAAGAAGATCAAGAACAATAAGGCAGGAGTTGATGACTGGATCTTTGCATTCTATCCATTAGTGATAAAAATCAGTTAGCTCAACATCTCCATTTTGTAGAATAAGACCATCAGCTCTGAGAGTCATAAGAAAAACATAATGTATACCTAGAATACAAACAATACCTGGAGGGTCAGAAGCCAGAATGCTCAGTCGTCCATGCAAGAACTTAGTCAAACATATAATTGTGGCATAGCCTCTAAGTTCCCGTAAGGATTACTATTAGACCCTAGATTCAACTATGCAGGTGTGCTAATACTTGAATGAACCAGCAAATGGGCATGCTATTTGTATGCATATTAAAACTTAAATTCACCTGACAGTCTTAGTATTTCAAAAATGTAGTCCACGATGTTTTCGTCTATCAAAAGTTGAATTTTTTTACTGGAAGAACCTGCCCAAGACAGATAGTGAAAAAGAAGATCAACTGAGTTGAGTTGGATTAGTCTGTCTGATGAAAGCAATGGGCCTTTGATGGCCTCCACAAATAAGATACTCATAGGAGTCCCATCTGCTCCATTGTCCATTGTCTGCATAAAGGTATCCTCTTCTTTGGAACTAATGCTGTTGATGTCATTCGAACATGCATCCTCAAAGAACCCTTTCTGAGCAAGGATCGTCAAAAGCGCTAAGCCAACAAAGGTAGAAGACAGAGGATGCATAAGTGTTAGTTGTTTGATTAAAATAAAGCCAAACAGATGATGCTGATATCTTCCATTTCAGTTCTAGATTTCAGCCAAATTTAGCCATAGACAGCGTCACCAGTATCCTTTTATGGCTGGAGATACATTACCGGTAAGAAAAGATTATGATCCATCACGTATTATCGCTTATGTGAATGGAGTTGTAGGCTCACCAAAATCAGCAATGTAAATCTTTCCCTAGACTCTAGGGAAAGATATGAAGGCATTGTCTTTTGGGGCGAGAATCTCACTCTAATTACAGACTTTCACATTTTAAAGCATGGCATACTGTCATAGGATATAATAAAAAAAAGAAAAGAAATGTGTAGAAAGTTGCGCAGACCTAGACAGTTGAAACGAACAGTATCATTTTGGGTCTTGTTAAGAGCCTCTAACGACAGATATAAGAGCTTGGGACAAAAGGAGCACAGGAGGTCAGCTCCGTCATTGTCTTTATCGGTACATGAAACACTGGACAGTTTGTACAGAACAAACAGGATCTCACCCCGGATTTCCTCGCTTCACACAGATAAAAAGGAATCGTTACGCCACACATTTTTCCTAGTTTTTTTTTTTGTGTTTAAAGGTCAAAATGATGAGAAGAAGACGAGGAATTGTTCGCTACCTTGGCAGTTGGAGACCTACAACAAGATTGGACAAAAGTGCATCCATATTTTTAATCTGGGGATAGGGATTGCTTGCGTGATTGTTCAAAAGAACCCCAAAGCAGTGAAGCTGCAGCAGAGAGCAATCAGAGATCAATCATTGCATGCGTTAAAAGGCCAAAGTGGATAAGATATCTAATACGGTTAGTTTGGGTTTTAGTTTCGTTCAAATCCATGAATGCACTAAATCGCTTGGTAAAAATCGATCAAATTCACTGGCAATCAGAAAGAGCTAAAAAAAAGAAGCCAGACAGTTGCTTAATAAATATTACCGTGTAAATATGGGCTGCGCTCCAAGCCAAGGAGCCGGAGGAGATCCGGCTAGCGAGGCGAGTAAGAAAGTCATCGACAAGGGAGGATGAGGCAGTGGAGAGAGTGGTGATGAGGCAGATGAGTTGGGAAGCGATGGGATGATCGGAAGTGAGGGATAGGGCGTGGAGGAGGGGGGAAACAAGGAAGTGAGGGTGGAAGGAGAGGAGGGAATGGAGGAAGGGGGCATGGGAGAGGGCGATGGAGAGCTGGGAGAGAGCATAGGAGACGTGGAAGGTGGGGGAGCGCTGGCTAGTGATGAGATTGGAGAAGCAGTGGAGGCAGATGAAGCCTCCCTGGTCGGTGGGAAGCGAGAGGGTGAATCGATGGCCTTGGGAGCAGCAAGTGTTGTAGGAGGAGGAGACAGGAGACTGATAAGAGCTGATATGTAGAGGATGTGGCAGAGATGATTGCATTTCCTCTTCTTCGTCGGTCAGATCCATATCGGCCTCCCGGTTTTGTGCATCTTCAAAGTACATCTTGGAGGAGTAGGAGGGACGGAGGAGAAGTGATGGCGCCAAAGATTCAAATTTAGGCGCTACTCATATAAGGCTATTATATCTTACAACACGGTTGTAATAAAAAATAATTGATATTATATCTAATTAATATAATAATTAATTAATTATTAATTTTAGCGCCAAACTCATTCGTCAGTCCTCGATGAGTTTGCTTTTGATATTATATCTTTATATTAAAAAATAATTATTATTCTAAATTATATATTTATAAATATTTTTACAACACGGTTTTTTTTACCTGTTAATAATTGATAATGGTGACCAATTCTTTTGGTTAGATCGTAAATATCCTTGATGATCCGGTTTCAAAATGGACAATCTAATATCCTTATTTTTAATAAAAAATATTAATAATAAAAATATTTTAATCGATATTAATAATATCAAAACCACATACTAATATGGTATCGGCATACATTTCTAAAATTATATAATTTTAATGAAACTTGTAAACAGTTCAGCTATAAACTGCATCTTATTATAATTAATTAGATAGAAAAAGCAACAAGATATCAGAGCATGGGATTATAACTTCATATGACCTCTCCACCAAGTGCCCAAAAACCGATTGAGTAGCAACAATCAGGTAAAAAAGGCTACGACACTGGAGGAGAGAAAAGCATACGAAAAAGAGCAACCCACGCCACCACCACACCACCACCACACCACCGTCCACTCTAAAAGGGAAAAAACAAGAGGGAAACATTGAGGCAGCTAGTTATCTAATCATCTCCCTGTATGTACCAACAAAGGAGCATCGTTGCACAGCGGCGAAGAATATAAATTCTGGCTCTTTGTTCTTGAACCAAGTTAGCACATCTTTTTGTGAAGCCACGCCTTTTTTTATTGCTGCAAACCTCGACATTGGCCATGTGAAAGCAAAAGGATTAAGAATGCACAGTGTTAACACTGAACAAAAAAAAAATACTAGAGAAGAAGGTCAGAACTAAGAAAGCTGGACTTAATGCTTCACAGCTGATCTGATCTGATCTGATCTGTGTATTTATAGCACAGAGCTGAGCTTCTAAGTGTAGCTTCTCTTTTTGGTATTAAATAATTTTTTTGTGCAAGGGGAGGGGGGATTGATTGAAGAGGGTCAATCATGGGAAACTGGGAGGTTTGCTTCGAAAGATGTGGCCATCTCTCAGTGTAGAAACCTATAAAGATTAAAGCTGATTTTTGGCTTGCTGTTGAAGTTAGACAATGAATATGGCCACTGAATCAGTATCTGTATATATAAAATAAAGGGATGTTTGCAAGGAAGATGATGGTGGGTTTTGGTCAAATTTTTGTGGGTATTTCTATCCCGTCAAAGTTGGGAAATTGCTGACTCTCACGCCTTCTTTTGGGTTCAGGAAAACATTCTTGCATGAATGGTTCCAACTTCCAAGTGAATGTCTCTTGCGTCCGTAACACAAAGCGATCGAAGTTCTTATTACCAAGGTAAATGTGCCCTTTTGCATTCCTAACCGAGATTATAAAGAAATATTGAGATCATGAATAAAACTTCCAAACTTCTCTATATTTTATTTCTAAATTTGATTTTCCTAAATTAAAAAAGTTTTGATAATTTAAGGATACACTTTGGTTTTCTTAATGAAAAATCATGTTCTTCTTATATTATTTTGATTTTACAAAATTATTGGTTTTGCAAGTTCTTATATTTCATAATTTAAGGAGGTTTTACATAACATTTGTTTGACCTGTAAAATAAAGTTCAAGACTTTGAATCAAATCACAAATAATTTTAATCCAAAAACTGATCCAAAACCAATCAAGGGATGTAAACAACCGAATATATGGAGCACGGAAGAGAAAAAGGATAAGAGCTCAGGAAATCTCTGCTTCTTGTTGACCATACTATCAATTATGGAGCTTGGGCGACACAATAGGTCTGAGGTTAGAAACAAACGTATTTTCTTCTATTGAATCAATGAGAGGAACAATTGACTATACAATACTTACTGTTAACAACATATTAACATCTTTTCATTTCCCAAAGCTACAAAGAATACCTCTACGTTGTAGCATTGCGCTCAAACCCACCAACACCGATTATATATACTAAAGGTGAACCGAGATAAAGGAAAAAAATCAGAAAAACAGATACAAAAAGCAAGCTTTCTGTGTAGCATGTATATGCTCATAGATGCTCTCGTATCAAAAACTCTGAGGGAGCACTGGATTGGCGTCCAACAATTTAACACCATCCTCGTCCATTGAGATCTTACTCCAACCGGAATTCCTCAGCGAAAATATCTTCGGCCGATCAAACACGGTTCCTCTGAAGCCTGTCATCTTAGATGACATCATGGGCATCACAAGTACAGCAGATGCACTAATCGAATCTTCCCCAAGACCTAGTGATACTGAACAAGCAGTCTGCAACAACCAGAGCTTCACTTTGTTAGTAAATCATTAGTTCATAGGCAGACAGAAATTATTGATACTTTTAAAAGGGAAATATCATTTCAATCAGAGTGGCACCTTTGCCTTAGCCAACAACTCTGTTATCCTCCCCACCATCGCTTGCATGGGTGATCTTGCATCTTTATTTTGTTCATTCTCAGAAGATGTAACCAACCTATACCCCATAAATATACCCAAAAACATAAATAAAAGTGATGAAACACAATCTAAATGCAAAATAAGATATTTAGATATGAACTAGCCCCAGGAGAGAGAGAGAAAAGAAGCCTCTCTAACCCCAATTCTAGTCCTCAAAAACAAAATCTATGAATCGATTTCACTTCAGTCATTTGCCGCAGTGAATAACAAAACAAGCATACACTTTTTTTGGTGGTGAAAACATCGGTAGTCTAAAACTTATGATACCATATCAAATACTATTTCCCTTCGTCTTAAATAGAATATAACCTCATTGATCTGGGTGTTAGATACCATAAAATACGCATATAAAAGGTACCTGTCTGTCTCAAGTTTGCTTGAAGACACAACTGAAACTAAAGGTGTGTTATCTTTGACCTCAGCACCTGAAAATTTTGAAGACAAGAATCAAAACCTTGCTCTCTCTGGACCGAGACTCATGTGATAACCTTTGACATACCTTTTGACTCATCTGGTGCTAGTAAAGAAATGCCTACAAATACAGATATCAATCCAAGTATAAACATTGTTGTCCTCAACGCATCAAATACCTGTTACAAAGAAAAATAAACTTTCTGAATTCCACATTGACAGTATAAGAATCCGAATAATGCATAAACAACTAAATAGTCATGAGCCTGCATACAACCAGAATCAGCTATTGTGCAAGGTTCTTCCCAAATGCCATAAACAAGCAGCCAACATTGGCCCCAATTATTTCAGAATGATAAAACATAACCAGTCATTTGAATCACTTTATAAAACAAAATGAGGGTGACAAAATTGCATAATTATAGAAGCACCTGATATTCCTGAAAATATATGAATCCAGTAGAAATAGAAAAGAAGGTCCAAACAATCTGAAACATTGGAACAATGAGGATTGCATCAAACAGTGACAACCCTTCATTCAACCTTGTCATCTGCAATGTAGGATTTGTGAATACAGTTAGAGGGCAGAAAAAAAGAAGAAAAATCTCCAATTACGGATGCCATTATGGTATTCTGCAAAATAGGAAGAAATGATGATGTCTAAGGTTTACCCAAAATCCAGCGGTACCAAGAAACAGAAGAAGCAAGGAATAAGTGAACCAGCTATGCAATTCATAACTACTTGACATGGCCAATCTCAACAGATTAGAGCTGCAGACAAAGAACTTCTAGTCAGTGCAAAACATGAAAACAATTGTGTCATATCTCAGCCATGCATGATACAAGAATGTTAGTTGCTTGTCAAGCACGACCAAGTTGTAGTTAGCGCATTTCAAAATCTTCTTGATGTTTCCTCAAGATTGAAAGAAAATGCTCTAATGTCATATACAAGCCCCAAGTATCAGGTATCAGATATTAATACTCTAGGACAGAAAGAATGTCAAAATAAAAAAAGTACCTCAGAAAGGAAAAGATAGTTCAGGAAGCTACTTACAGAGATTTTGCAAACAACACTGAGCACGATCCCACTGCACCTGAAACTACAGCATATGAAAAAGGAAGTAGTATATGCCAATAGGGTCTAAGTTCTGGCCCTGAAACAGAGAACAGAAGTTCTCCTCTCCTGCATTTAAAGATTTTTAATAGTAAGTCAAGCTTGTATTGGAAATTTATTACAAAGCCATCTTAAATATGAAAAGGCCAGTTACCAACTCTCACCTGTAAATGTATTGATGAAAAGCAACGACTAAGACCAAAGTCATGCAGTAAAAAAGGAATGTTGTGTTGCTGTATTTTTCTGCCAGTTGCTCTGTCGTGTAAACTGAAAGAAGTAGAAAAACAAGAAATGAACTTTCATTAACAAACACCTAAATGACACTATTACGTGGAGTTTCATATTGGGCCTAATTTTAAAGAGACTAAGCGTGCTATAGAAATATATCAAACATGTCAAAGTAAGCAGCATACCAGGAGACTGGTGGTTGCCAAAGGCAACGAGAAATATGTTTCCCAGAACAATAAATGCTGTGGCAACAAGCACTCTGGGAAAGAAACATAAAGGAATAAGAATTTACGATCAGCTATTAATGCCATTATGAATACTAGCTCACTTTAGGTCTCAACATACTTGATAGTCACCATTTTGTTTAATACAAAGTAAGTAAATGCAATGTTTGACACAAACTGAACTGATCCCAAGGCTGCAAGAAGAGACTGCACAGCAGAAAGAAAGAACGTAACGGAAACAGCAGAAAAGAGAAAAAAATATAAGAAACAAAAAAGCTGTCAACAAGAATATAAATTATCCAATCTAATCAAAATTTTTTTAAAAATGAGATTATGTATTCATTCATGTAAAACATCAGTTAGTCATTGAAAAGGGGAAAGTCATATGCATGTAGTTGTAACATAACTTTACAAAACAAGGGATGGCAGTATATAATGCACACTGACCTGAGCAGCATATCCAAAGGAAATGAAATTAAGACAGTTTCCTACAAGAAAAAATAGAATGCCTGCATAGCAGAAATTGCAAATTTAAGCCCAGAGATTACAAGTACACCAGCAGTATGAGGAAACAACTTTATAGCACTAACAAGAGATGACCCTACCAACTCTCCAAGTTTGGAAGTGACTGATAGGCTTTACAAGAGCTTTTCCATTTGTTCCATCATTGCCTAGCACCATATGCCTTTCTCTCTGGTGATAATTTATCCAATATATTAAATAATATTTGAACTAAAATATATCTTACTTCAAAAAACAAATCTAACACATATCTGCTTGCATTGATTACAACATTAATGGTTGAGTAGGATTGAAACTCTAATGGGTTATACATGATACCCAGTGCACCAAAATCTGTTGAGTGTTTTCCAGCAAAGGAAACAGAAATTTAGTAATTTTGAACTTTTAAAGGAGGTTCATAGCTAGCGGTGGCAGCTTGATATGAAGTCCACCTTCATGGAATGCTCAATGTCAGATGCGTGTTTGAGAAAGGGGGAATAAAGAAGGATCGATGCATACCTCATTATGGCCCAATTTAAGAAGATTTGTCCCGAAGTTGATGGCAATGCTGCCAAAAAGGTTTATAAAAGCTCCAATGACCCACTCCCCCATGGCTTACACAATATGAAGCTGTAAAGGAGAGCCCACATGCAGTTGAAATGCAGAACTTATGTGAGTCAATTGAATGGCCAATGAGCCTGAGACAAAAATGATGCAGAGGAATGCGGGCTTGGAAGATGATGGATCTTCACACTGGCTGGCAACAAAATAATTAGCAGCGCCCAACCACTTGAACCAAAGAATCTGCACATAGAATTGGATTAATAGCTTTAACATCTGCAGATACTAATCGCCAATAACACATCATAATGACAACCCAATTCTGGCGAGAAGTATCCAATAAAAAAAAGACCTAAAACAACAAACCCAACACCAGAAACTTGGTTGGGAACATTGCAAATCCAGAAAAAAATAAAAGATACCTCACGTAGACAAGCAGCAGACATTTTTCCCAACCGGATGTAGGCAAAAGGAGATATTTAAAAGAAAATATGATCCAGCACAAATTAGCGGTTAACACCATAAAACATTGAATTAAGAAAAAAAAAAACTTGTCGGGGCATGTTAATTAAGAAAAAAAAACAATAATAGCTTATCCTTCACTAAGTGAAAAGGGAAAAAGAAATGATCTGGTCGCTGGTTGCAGATCAAGAATTCGAAACAAAATTAAGAACAGAGAATGCAATGAAAAAAAAAAAAAGATTTTACCTTCGGTTGGGCTTACAAAGAATAAGGAATGCAGGCAACTCCTTCAAATTCCTAATTTGTACAGGTAGTCAGTCTATTTCGCTCGCCAGGGTTGGAATGGAATATAATAAAATAGAAACGAAACGAAACAGGAATAAACGAGGGATTGGAGGTGAAGGAGGAGGGTCGAGGGTGGGTAGATCTTGCCTTACAATTTTAATTTAATTTTTATGTAATTTCATGAATTCGAAGGGAAGGTAAATAGAAAGAGAACTAGACAGGGAAGAAAATTCAAATCAGTCCACAGAAGTTGAAGGGTCAAATGTGTGCCCATCAGAGGAAGGGCCCGGAGGCTTTCCAGACCACTATTTTGCCTCTTCCGCACTCAACTGGTGTAATGGTATTTTTACAAAATAAATAAAATATTATATATTCTAATTTATTATTATCAAATTATTTTATTTGTTTCTTATTTTAATTTCAATTCTTGAATTATGCCAAAGGAATAATATATGTATAAATAAATATTATAGAGGAGTACACCCTATTCTATTCCTGGGCATTGACCAATTTTATGGTCCTCCATCTTCATTTTTTTGTTATTTTTTATTTTAAGAATATTCCATCTAAATCAACCTTTTAACTTAAGGCGGCTTCATAGTTCAAAGTTTAACCTACAAAGATTTCATTCCTTTATAACCCAAAGTCATGCGTTACTAAGCATGGACGGACCAAGAATGGTTTAATATTCTATAATATTAAAATGCATAATATAAGGCATAAATTTAAGTCCAAATATGGCAAATTAAAATTTCAGATCCAATATCCAATCAATACCAAAATCATATATCAACATTATAGAACAAAAGGAATCATTACATGATAGACTAGAACGGTAATTCATGTGAATTTTCTCTGGAGTAACAGGACTGTCAGGATTAGAATTTTGGGACCTGAGTCCTCACAAAGCTAATACCAAAATTACTAAACTACCCAAAAAACCACTCATTTCTATATTACGCAACAAAATTAAAGTGTGTTGCAATATATAGATATTAGAGCACATTTAGTGTAGTGCATATTCATGCTTAATTAGCAAAGAGATTAGAAGTTTGAATTATATTCATGCTTAATTTTAGTTTAATTTCAACCGTTATACTTATATTAAAATCATAATATAACAATATATACTGTTCATCTTTGGAAAATCAATAATAATGATGTATGGATTGCATCATATAAAGTGGTATTTATCTCAAAATAAAATATTGCAAGGGTTGGCCACCTAGATAGTCCCGCGAAACTCAATCAAACTTGGTGTAGAACAGAATTGGACCGCCCGACACGTCTAGAATATTGACAATCTCATCCGGCCTGCCATTATTATTTCAAAAGTAGCTTGACCTATCTAAGAACCTTCGGATCTTCTCAAAAGATTGATAAAACCACAAGTTGGTTGAACCAACTCCTGATGAGCTACATTAATGCTGCTTCTCCTGCTAATATTAAAACACATTTGATTCCACCACTTACGCGTGCAGAGGTATGCAGAGAAAAAATCCCAAAACAAACTAAAAAAAATGAACAAGTTAGAGCCATGCTGCACAATTGCCGCAGCTGCGGTCTTGACCATGTTGGTGGTGGTGCAGCCCGCGAGGGGTCAAGCAGATAGGTCATGCTTGAATCAGCTTGTTCCTTGCCTGAATTACCTTGATATACGTAGTACAAGAGATGTGCCCGACACTTGCTGCGATCCGCTAAAAAGCGTGATCAAATCAGACCCGGAATGCTTGTGCAGTTTGGCCAGCAACAAAGGGAGCAATGAGGCCGAGCAGGCCGGCATCAACGTCACTGAGGCTCAGCAGTTGCCGGGGAGATGTGGAGTGCGCGTCAATCCAATCTCTTGCCTTACTGGTGCATATTCTTCGATCGATCTTCTCCTCCTCCTTTGCCATATAGCATGTATATGTTTTCTCTTGGACTATAAATTAATTAGAACTGATTAAAAACTGATATGGTGTTTATCAGGAGCTTCTAACGATAACAATAACAAAGACGACAACAACAAAAACAGGAACGACGGTAATGACAATTCTCCATCTGACAGCGGCAGTGGCACTGATGTGGTTTATTGGAGCAAGCTGCTGGCTGCTGCCTTATTCTCCATCACTGTCCCTGCAGCTCTTTGGACTTGGCCTTAATCTCCTTCGCGGCAATGTTAAATATGCTTGGGATTTTCCTTTTTGTTTTCTTTAATTATATGTACACATTTGGTATTTGGTGTTCTGTGCATGCTATTTAATACTATAATATTTTATATATACCGTTGAAAAAATATTTTTGATGAACGGCCGAATTCATTATTGATAATTAATATCCAGATCCCATATATGTATGAAAAACATGGATATGCAAGTTTCGACATCAAAGATGCATCACCTCTAAGCTCTGTTTGGTTGTTTTTGAATTGAAGTTTGAATTGGTGTTGGTATCTTGAAAAATCGAAATACTATATCTTAATTAATATAAAATGTTATAATAAAATTAATTTATTGGTTTGATAATATCAAAACAAATAATGTTTTTCATCTTCATCATAAGCGAAATGAACATTTCGCTTCAACTCAGTTGGGATCAGTTGTCCCAATCACAATATTTCTCTGTTTTTAAAATTAAAATTAAAATATTTTATATTAATTTTATTGAAAATACAATCAATTTTCAAAGTGAACAATACAGAACAAAAGAAAAACACATGCGGAAAAATAATATATAAATAATATTCACTAAATTGAAATTTATTCTTTTTATATAGATTTTTTTTTATTGTGAGCGAGAGTCCGTTTCGTCAGCAAATGGTTGTCTTCTCTGGCATACTATCCAATCCTGGGAACAGAAAAAATCCCATCCTTAATGCCTCTTCCTCCTCCTTAAACCCCTCAATAACTTCCTTCCAGAGCTTGGGTTCTCATCTCTACTGCACCCAAGCAACCATCATCACTGTAAGCATGTCCTCGTCATTGTGATATCAATTCGACTCTCAAGCGAACTTCTCACATCTCCTCGCTCCCCTCCTTCAATGGCTGCTTCTCTCCACATGTTCCCGCCTTTAGTACTCAAGCTCAGCGGCTCCTATTCCAACCTCTGCAACTCTTGCTCTTTGAAATCGTACTATTCCCAAAGATGCAGACATCAGGGCAAACAAAGGCCCTCATTTCCTTTCACAAACTCCGGTCATTCCCGGACATCCATTTCAACTCCTGCCGCAACCGCCGGTGCCACCGTCGTCCGCGAACAGGCCCAGCGCAAAGGTAAGATCGAAGCCGTGGACGACCCCATTTCGCTCCTCAACGAAAGGCTTCGCCGCGATTTCAGCAAGAGAGAGGCCTTGTCCAGGACCACCATGGACTCGGAGGAGGCTGATAAGTACATTAAGATGGTGAAGGAGCAACAGCAGCGGGGCCTTCAGAAGTTGAAAGGGGATGGGAAAGGAAAAGAAGGCGATGCGTTTAGTTATATGGTGGACCCTCGGACGCTTCGTTCCGGGGATTATGTTGTTCATAAGAAGGTGGGGATTGGGAAGTTCGTCGGCATCAAGTTCGATGCTCAAAAGACCTCCTCGGAGCTTGTTGAGTATGTTTTCATCCAATACGCGGATGGGATGGCAAAGCTTCCCCTAAAACAGGCGTCTCGCTTGCTTTACCGTTATAATCTGTAGGTTTTTGACATCTTCTTTCCTTTTCTGCTCTAATAATTTTCTTTTATGTTTCGTGTTATTCTCTGGAATATGATGTTTGTTCTTTTCCTGGTAATTTTTATAAACTGGTAGTGCGGTGCAGTGCCGTCGTTGATAGGTAACATTTGTGAGATGAGATATCATGCAAATAATTCTCATACTGCTTGTATATTTGTTGGGATTAGGATTGAGATTTTGTTCGAGCTCTTATAAGCTAATTGTTAACGAATGATATGAAATGGACACGCAGAGTTATTGACAATAAGAAAACATGAATCTTCACTTGATATTTGGTGTGTTGAATGGTAGATGAAGATCATCTTTGACAGATGGGAATGAAACCATGATTTACTTGTTTACATGATCAACATAATGGCTAATTCCGTAACCCTTTTCATTGCTAGAGAATTATGAAACATATTGCCTGTTTGTTGTGCCTCTGGTTTAATCCTTAATGTTTTAATGTTATTCCAGCCCAAATGAAACAAAGAAGCCTCGGACATTAAGCAAATTGAGTGATACTAGCGTCTGGGAAAAGAGAAAGACCAAAGGAAAGGTTGCAATCCAGAAAATGGTTGTTGACTTAATGGAGCTATATTTACATAGGCTAAAACAAAAAAGACCTCCATATACAAAATCTCCTTCCATGGATGAATTTGCTACCCAATTTCCTTATCAACCCACACCAGATCAAAACCAGGTAGCATTGCAAGCTCCTATACAAATCTTGTTAAAAGTTTGTAGGTAAAGCATACTGAATATCTATGCTGATTAATGTTTCTAATTATGGTTTTATGCAGATCTGCCTTTTGTTTTCCATATAAAATTCTTTTCATTTCTCTTGAAAATTGGATACCCATTTCAGGCTTTCACTGATGTTGAGAGAGATTTGACTGAGGGAGACACTCCTATGGACCGATTAATATGTGGAGATGTTGGGTTTGGGAAGACTGAGGTAGCTTTACGTGCTGTCTTTTGTGTTGTCTCTGCAGGGAAGCAAGCCATGGTTTTAGCACCGACTATAGTTTTAGCCAAACAACATTTTGATGTCATTTCAGATCGATTTTCCAAGTATTCTAACATCAAGATTGCCCTTTTGAGTCGATTTCAGGTACAGTTTTCTTCCCTCTTTTCTTTTCCATTTTGTCTAATAGAGTACATTCTGGAAATTCTCTCCTCTGCATATTTGGTTTGTATTGTCCGACTTCACATTCATCATGAACTTGGTTTCGCTTTTTTGTGATATCTGGAAGGTCTAGCTGGTGTCTGGCATGCATAGTTTCAGCTGTACTCTATTTGAGGCTGGAATAATTTATGAACATACTTTCAGTATTAAGGGTGCTAGATGTGTTACTACGTGCAGACCAAAGCAGAGAAAGAGAAATATTTGGACATGATCAAACATGGCCATTTGGACATCATTGTGGGAACCCACACCCTTCTTGGAACTCGCGTTGTGTATAATAATCTGGGCCTCCTTGTTGTTGATGAAGAACAGGTACTTCCATAACATATTTCTGGTTTCTGAAAGGAATCTTCATATTATTGACCATTTTAATTGTTTTTGTTTGTCAGACTACAAGCAAACTATTCCTTTTCTATGCCGACAACCATGCTTATAAAAATTCTTAGAATAATAAAATCTGTGTCTGTAGAGATTCTGTTAAACTCCAATACGACTCGACCTAGTAAAGGAAGGCCGAGAGGGACTTGTAGGCTGCCAAGGTCCCTCATACTACTTACACAAAGGACCACCTGAATTATATTAGAAGCATAGTCCATGGTTATTTTCTATTTTATTACTATATAGGTAGTATTTGCTGGTGTAGCACCTTTTCGATACTATTGCCAGTTCTGTCGAGTATTTTAGAAAGGAAATGTTGTCATGGAGTCATCATGGGACATTGAGTTACGCCTCCTTTGTTAAGGATGTGAGAGAAGTAGCCTCTTTAACACTGCTGGAAACCTTCTCTCTTACTCAGCTAGATACTCTAATACACTTCGCATAATATTCTTGCTTATTTTTTTTCACTACTATTCTTTTTTTGTTTAATAACTCTTATTATTATTGGAAGCTTATGCTAGTAGCAGAGCAACAGTGAAGGATGTTGGTGATGGCATCGACAAGGATAGATGTATAATTGACTAAATGGAGACAGACATAAAAACAATAATCGTGCAATGGAGGAACCCTCCTGAATTTCCAGAGATCGATGGGTGTTTCAAATCAGCCTTTGGGAATGACTATTAAAAAATGTTTATAGCATCCTGCAGTGAATCAACCATCAACCATCGGAACCACATCTTGTAAGTTGAGAGATTTAAGAACTCCATCCTAGCTATATCATCCTTCATATCAACACATCATACCGTGATTATACAAGAAGTTGACCTGTAGTGAGCCTATTTTTGAGTTTGGCACCACCATATTACATAGAACCCTACGTCTGAACTACTATTCCTCCAAAGAGTAAAATGATTGACAATTTTGACAACAGATTGGATGAATAGATTCAAGCATATCCAATTTTGTCAACTACACTTCCCGCATCTATTGTATCTGATTGTAATGCCTTACGTTAATTGTTTAAGTGAATTACTCAGCAAGCAGCCAAATTGATAAATTGCTGTCGGGAGGCCTGTTTATAAAGTAAGAATGATCTAAATGGTTTGCTTGGTCAGAATGTTTGCATTGGTAGTAACTGTCATACTGCGACTAAAACCACCCAATTGGAACTAGTATATGGACTCAGCTCATCTCCCCCTATCAGATATGACCTCATGTATCTAATTCAGATCCACAGCAGTTACTGTTGGAGAGGAATGTGACCTTAGAAGTAGAGAGGGAATAAAGCTTCTAGTGGACTAAAATAGGATGAAAAAGTTGGTTGACTCATAGCAGGAGAGATACGAAATTTGAGGCGGGTGAGCTGGTTCATGCAAAATGCATATCATATAGGTAGAAAACTCTAGCCAAGCGTGAATGAGCATGTTGCACCATGGTATTTAGAGACCAATTTTTCAATAATAGAAATAATTGGAAAATGGTGTGTATACTGGACTTCCTCTACAACATCGCCACATCCTGTTGTACATGTATCTCAGTTAAAAAGTGAGTAGGGAATGCTGGGTTTGAGCAGCCCCAATCCAAATCCTAGGAAAGGATCAGCAGTGGAAGGTAGAGCCAGAAAAGGTGGTGAATATGCATAAACAGGGAGACAGAACAGAAATTTTATAGTGAAAACACCTGTCAGATCTTGAAGCACTTTGGAACTGGTACACTTGGTACTGGCTTTCACTTTGAGAACAAGGTGAATTGGATGGGACTGTTAAATCCCAATATGCTTCCCTACCAAAGGTAGGGCCAGAGGCGCTTGCAAGATGCCAAGGATCCCTCTAGTGCTGCACGTTCTAATCAGGTTATGAGCAAGACCACTCTAATTCTGTTAGAAGCAAACTCCGTGCATATTTTCTATTTTTTCTTCATATAGCTGTGATTTGATAATGCACCACTTTTTGGCACTCTTAACAGTTATCTAGAGAATATTCAGAAGGAAATGTTGTTACGGGGATGACATGGACTAGTGAGCTGGAGAGAAGCAGCCTCTCTAGTATTTCTTGATGCCTTGTACCCCACTAACACACTCCATATTACTCTAGTGTGTTATTTTCTCACTACTGCTTCTCTCTTGTTTAATTACTCTATTCCTGGAAGCTTGTGTTAGTTCTGGTCAGGGATAAAACAGAATTCTATCTGTGAGACCCCAAAGAGGGGGAGGTTGTGAGTGAGAATCCAATCTTATATCGGAAAGTAGCGGGAAAAGTATTGAGTTTATAAATATGATGTGTGAAATTATATGAACAAGAAGATACATGTTTTGGGTTGTGAGGACAGAAACCCAATTGAGTATTGCACGTGTGATTCTGCACACTCACACTCGTGTCCGGGTGCATCTAGTCAGGACTGGGGAGTCAGGTCGTGACAAAGTGGTAACAAAACCGATCTCGCTCGTGAAGATACGAGGTCTTAAAGGTGGGGAGAATGTAAGACCCTAGAGAAGGAGAGAGAAAAAAGGAGCGGAGAGGTTTTGAGCTTATAAGTGTGGTGCACCTATGATTCCGTACACTCACATTTGTGTCTGGGCCCATTGAGTCGGGGCTAGGGGGCCGAGGCATGACACTATCAAACTCCCAGCAACCTCACATACCAATTACTGAATTTCAGCCTCATTTTGTTTATATAGGTAAAAAGAAGTTGAAATGATCATTTTGAGATGTGATGAATTTTATTGTGATTCAGTTGAATTAGAGTACGACAAGGTTAATATAAGCCTGTGTCCCTGTATATGTATGCACTTTTTTTATTATATATCATATGTATGGACCTTTATGTGAGGCACATTCCAAGTTTTGGCACATATTTGCTTTAACATGAGTTTGATGCAATGATGAATTGGAGATTTCTATGTTTATGTTGCTTGTACATTGATGAAGATTCCATTTACGAAGCAGTTCAAAGTGATTTTTTTTCTTTGTACTACTAACTGAAATGTTGCAGTGTAAAGGTTGTCCTGCTTTGATATTTGATGAGCATAAAGCTTTCCATACATACATATATCAAATGGCTTGTTAACTGAGTGAGAGACGATTGAAAAATCTATGCTTATCATTGGCATGTAGTGTCCTTCTGTATCCAGAGCACACAACAGCAGTTTTGTCTAACCATAGGAACTTGTTTAACCTTTTCATGTCATTTCAGTTGCATTGAAATAATTTTTGCTATCATACTTGCCATTATGCTACATGTAACATGCCTTTGATTTTCAGAGATTTGGTGTCAAGCAGAAGGAAAAGATTGCTTCATTCAAAACATCAGTTGATGTTCTAACTCTTTCTGCAACTCCCATACCTCGGACTCTTTATTTAGCCTTGACTGGATTTCGTGATGCAAGGTACATTAGAAAAAGTGTGTTCTACCTGGTCCTTTTTTTATTTTTCATATTGGACATATTAGAGAGCCAAAGCAGTGCTATCCAGGTAGAAAACAAGAACCTTGCACTCCTGTACAAGATTAGGAAAATTAGTTTGGAGAAATTAAGGCTAGACTTCTAGTTGGAAAACAGAAGAGGAGTGTGTCATGGATTCAGGCATCCAATTCAATCTGGTTATGGCATTGTCACTTCAAATAAGACAAATTAACAAATTATCAGTAAATTTATGCATTTAAAATTCCTTATAAACTTTTATCATTGTTTGCAATATCCCATATAAATATAAATAATGTAGAATATTCATTGTCACTTCTTTGTTATTAATGACTTCAGAGGACTGATCTTTGGCAATTACATCGGGATTTTGGGTACTTGTGAAATGCAATTAGAATTATGGATAAATTATGTCAGTTGTAATAAGAGTGGTTGCATTTAATCAATTTATTGGGCTCATGTCAACTCGTTGGATCAGAAATGAAAATTGGTGGAACAAGATCTGTATGGATGACAAGGTTCTTGGACATTACTGACTTTAAGCCTAGTATAGATATTTCATCATTTATTGGAATTTAATGAAGATATGAAAATAAAGTAGTCCTTTTGTTAGGATATGAAGACCTCTTTATGCAGAAAATGGCCTAGTGCTGTAATCTGGTAATAATGAAACTGTGTGCTAATTTTATTCCAGTTTAATTTCAACTCCTCCTCCAGAAAGGGTGCCTATAAAGACTCATCTTTCAGCCTACAGTAAAGAAAAGGTGGTATCAGCTATTAAATACGAGCTGGACCGTGGTGGACAAGTATTTTATGTTTTGCCCCGTATTAATGGTACTCTATTCTTCCTAGCCTATAGAAATTTTAGCTGCAATATAGCAAGATTAATATCATTACATTAATAGTAATTGTTGTATCGGGGTTGGGGATTTGATGTGCATAAGTGACTGATGTCATGGTTGATGTTCATAATCTCATATGTATATATCCTTTTGTTTTGTGGTTGTATCAAGCTTGAATTTTAGTGCATGAGATGAGGATATTCTAATGAAACAAGCGATAATTATTTTCGTTAAATGTTGCTAATAACTACCACAAATAAATAAATGAATTAGAATATAATTAAAAAAGAAGCATGGCAGTATGGCATCTTGCCGCCAAATGGTGTACAGTCAGTGCACCTTGCACATTATACTTCTGTGATTGATATGTGCTTTGATCTTTTGATATGGGTTCAACCATTCTGGTCTAGCAGGGCTTGAAGATGTGAGAGATTTTCTTCAACTATCATTTCCAGATTCTGAAATAGCTATTGCACATGGGAAGGTAACCTCTTACCTCTAACACTTTTAATGGACTTCTGCCTTTTTGGTTGATAACCTAGTGGATAGAGCTACTGCAGACATCTGGATAAAAGCTTTCTTCACTGAATTCTCCTTTGCGGAACCATTTTTAGTTTGATTTCAGCAATATTTTATATTTTCCTGTGAAATTCTCATGCATGAGGTATTTTGCTTGTGTTGTCACTTCAAGGAAACTGGGTCTATTAATTCTCAAAATAACAAATCAAAGTACCTAATCATTTGCTCTGTTAAGCACCATAAAATGTGCACGGCTCATTAGTCTTTCCACTTTATGAATTTGTTAGTTATTCTTGACTTCTTGTGAGTCTTAACTTTATTGTTGTTTCGCTTTTCATTTTTCATGTTATTCATTTGTTGATCTCGTTTACTTCTGTTTTTGTGTGTGTAGCAAAACTCAAAGCAGCTTGAGCAGACCATGGGAAAATTTGTACAAGGTGAAATTGAGATTCTCATTAGCACAAATATAGTGGAAAGTGGGCTGAATATTCAAAATGCAAACACCATTGTAGTTCAGGATGTTCAGCACTTTGGCCTGGCACAATTATATCAGGTTCCCTCTCTTTAGTTTCTCTACTCTATTTATCTGTTATTGTGAATTAGAGGAGGTGAAATGTGAGGGACGCCAGCCATTTCCTGATTGTGTGGATTTGAAGTGTGGTCTTAAGTAGGATAATTTGGGGACAGTTCTAAACTTTTTGCATGAAACAACTGCTATGTTTTTTTTTGTTTTATCAGTATTTTCTTTGAAAAATATCAATAGATGGTAGGCGCGAGTAATATTCATGAATCCAGTCTTCAGAATTTACTCTGCCAATGTAGAAACCTTTCTCCAGGCTACATTTTATATATCTTTTTACATGCTGGTTTTCCTGCTTTTTGATATTTTTTCCATCTCATTTATGGAAGGAAAGCCACTATTTGTTTCTTAAGAAAAGAAAAAATAAGTGATATATTTCTTTTTATGTTGCACATGCCATAAAATCCACAACCTATTATGCCTGTTTAGATCCTTGTTATGCAAAGATTCAAGTAAGATTTAAGAACGAACTTTCTTGATAAGGACTAGTTTTATTCCTTATAACATTATTTACAAGATATTGGGTCTTAAAGAGAATCTTTCGTCTAATTTTTCTCTAATGTCATTGCAACAGCTGCGTGGAAGAGTGGGCCGGGCAGATAGGGAAGCTTATGCTTACTTATTTTACCCAGATATGACAGTGCTATCTGATCAGGCACGGGTATGTGGTGGAAACAGTACTCCAGCGGGTTCTTGTTTGTCCTCTGTTTGACTTTTTGTTGTAACTTTCATATCCTTTGAGAATCTCAGGATAGGCTTGCAGCTATTGAAGAATGTCGAGACCTTGGCCAAGGTTTCCATCTTTCTGAGAGAGACATGGGTATAAGAGGCTTTGGTAACATCTTTGGTGAACAACAAACTGGGGATGTCGGCAATGTTGGCATTGATCTCTTCTTCGAGATGCTGTTTGAGAGCTTGTCCAACGTATACATTCATGATTGATTCAATTATATTCTTATCACGTGATAAGAAATAGGCATCTTAGCTAACTTGCTCTTTTCTTATTAGATGTTTTATATAATCTTTAATGAGCTTAAAAAATGGATGGTAAATTTGATATACACAACTTGACTAGCTATAATTTCCAATGTGGTTCTTTTAAATTGTAGTGCCGCTAAGTTTCCACTTCCCATGACCCTCTTTCTTTATTTTGCTCTTTCATATTTCAGAGCCTCTACTTTTCCACTTCCCGTGACCCTCTTTCTTTTGTTTGCAGGTTGAAGAACATCGTGTTTTTTCAGTTCCTTACCAATCAGTTCAGGTATTGTTTACACAATATAAAATCAACCATGAAAAATATGAAAATATATGAACGCAGTTGATAGAAGGATTTAGGGCTCAGGGCTATATTTCAGATTACATCCATGTACTTATAATACAAATCTGATAAAAGATGATTATTATTTTTTTGAAGTGTCTGAAAGAAAACTAGAGCCGTCCAGGGATTTGTTTTTCTATAATAGTGCTTGGTTTTAATCTAAAATTAGGATTAACTTTTAATATTTTAGAGCAGCAGATCTTAGTTCTAAAATGGAGAGCATTTTTGACATGCAAATAAACAATTTTTAAGTTGACAATGATGATGGAAATAGAAGCAAAATTCATTTCGTTCTTTTCTTTGGGTGACCAAGGATCAATAATGTGACGCTTAAAGCTGAATCCTCCCAAGGAGGCAAGAAATAACCAGATCCAAATTATTTTATTTTTCCAATGTAATTTACAGTCTTGTTTGGGTTGCTGATGTCCTTCTCTTAGGGTTTCTCATCAGGCCGTTTGATGTCAAGTTGGTTATGCCAACAATGAGGGCTTGGACCATGTTTCCTGCTTTTTATGCTTTGGATAATTCTTCATATCCCAAATATATGCTACCTGACGTAGTATATGTGCATGGTTCCTTGTGATGGATTTCCAGAAATGGATCCTGAATCGAACTTTAATACGGCTTTGAGCCTGACACTGAGGAATGTCTGGTGCTGAAAGTAACCATATTTTTTCTGTTTTTTAATACCAGATTGATTTAAATGTGAACCCTCATCTCCCCTCTGACTACATAAACTACCTGGAAAACCCTATGGAAATTATAAATGAAGGTGAAAGAGCTGCTAAGAAAGATATATGGAGTTTGATGCAATTTACTGAGAATCTGCGACGCCAATATGGTAAAGAGCCTTATTCCATGGAAGTTCTGTTAAAGAAGCTTTATGTAAGGAGAATGGCAGCAGATCTTGGGATAACTAGAATCCATACATCTGGGAAGATGGTTGGCATGGATACAAGGATGAGTGAAAGGGTTTTTATGGTGATGAAAGATTCGATGGTATCTAATGTTCATAGAAACTCTTTGGTTTTTGATGGACAGCAAATAAAGGTATGTGAACCAGACTTGTTCGTTATTTAGGTCAATTGTTTCTTCTTCCTACTTAGCTCATTTCCTCACGTACACGGAGATGATAAGCTAGCTATATTGTCTTTTCTTGAGTTGCACTATATAACTGGCCATATTCAGACATGGGAACTTTAGTTTGAGTTTGTATTTTATTAGGTGGAGTAAATATAATAGACAAGATACATTACTCATCCAAGATTAATTTAAGCAAACGAAGCAGACCATTTTATTTATTTTTTTTATTTTCTGATCAGTCTCTAAGCTTGTATATTATATTTCAAGTAACTAACACTGGCAATATTTTCCTTTGGAATGTTTACTCTCAAAATCTAAAGGTGATTTTATTGACTCTAATTTTCTCTTATCCCCTTTCTTTTCTGCTTTGTTGGTATTTCACAGGCAGAGCTTCTTTTGGAGCTGCCAAGTGAACAACTACTGGATTGGATCTTCCAATGCTTGGGAGAACTGCATTCTAGCCTACCTGCTCTTATAAAATGCTAGTGATTTGCAGTACTGAAAATTCCTTGTCAAACAGGGAAGCAGTGTTTCATTTTATTTTGTTCAGGGAAGGGATGAGAATCTAATTCTACCTTTTGTTAACCCCATGCTCTAAAGCATCCGCGCAGAAGTAGTTCTGAACCAAAACCCAGTACCTAACGTTATATCATGGATATGGAGGTATTGTGACTGCTAATTGCAACTACACTGGTGCACAGTTGCGGGTAAGCCACTCAAGCTTTTGATTTGACTAGTTGGTTTTAGTGATTCTGAACTGCTAAAGCCTTGCCGGATCCGTGCATCAAATTCGATGGGTGTTGGATAAATTGAAATTTTGCATTGAATAGCAAGTTCTCGCCTGGAGAAACGTCGACAGAACAAAGAGTAGGCCAAGTTTCTGACTGTTGCTGTTGTATGTCTGCCGTGGTGGAGTCAAAATGTTTTGAAGAACAAGTTAGAAATACGCATATTTTGGGAAAAGCTGGTCACGGATTTGTTGGTCTGGGCGGTCGGGCCAGGCTGTTGAAAATGAGACTACCGTGTGTAGTGGTAGCTCGTCAGGATGTATGCATTATTTATACATCTATAAATCATGATTAACATTTATAATACAAAGTGGATACATAAAAAATCCATTACTTTTTAAGTCTTTTCATTCATTTTTCACAATCTGAAAATGAATTCCATATTAGAATTTGTCTTCACCCAAGAAACATTCGCTACATCAGGCAAGGTGAAGGTCAAGCATGTTCTTTTTGTCCATAATCAGGCAAACGAACAAAGCCTGATATTGCCATCATCCATTTACGCTTGTTAGAACACTGGAAGGGGGTTTTCAAAATGAATTAACATCTCACTGACAGGTTATAAAAACTTCTTATTGGTTATGGTTGTCCTAAAAATATTTTTATTGATTGTAATATTTATTCCATGAATACTTAAATAATTCATATAACGAGCATTAAAGTAAATGTTGATTAATAATTACCTTTCATGGCTGTCTCAATTCATACATTTATGACAATTAAGACTTCTACGATGATGTTGGCGTTTGATGTTCATATTTAAATAAAAATCATGCTCGTAAGATTATTAGGTTAAATTTTAATTTATACACATTTTCCAGCATTGATTAGAAAAATATTGATAGAAAAATTTATGTGATTCTGATTAATTCACAAATTAAATCAATTGAAAATACATGACTTTGGGATGCGATCGTCATAATTTTTACATAATTTATCTTTATTTATCTTAATTATTTTTAAAATATTTTAATTTGTATATGATTGTTTTGTATTTTCTTTATTTATTTATATAACCATATTATATCTCAAAAAATAGATCAATCTTCTGAAATTCATAGTAGATAGTATATTGATCCCAAAAATTTCAAACTTTAAGCAAAACTATACTCCATAAAATTTACCTATCATTTCTTATAACATTCTATTTCAGTATCTATTTCATCCCACAAAAGTGGGATTATTAGATTCAGTTCTGCAATTGTAATCAGCCAACAACTACATATGTTAGGACTAGGAACCAAACAGTTATGTTCTCTGTTTGCTTTAAACCAAATAATTTATCTATCACATCTTCCATAGTATACACATACAGCTTTAAACCAAGTATCCTTACCTCCAAGTCTAGAGCTGCATGACTGGCCAAAATAAGGCCAACTAAGTCACGGCATGCAAGATTGACTTCTTGCTTGAAGATATCCATTCAGCCAACAGAATAAAATAATGTCAAATTCCTTAGGACATTGATCATATACTCGCAACATGAGCCTGTTAACCCTCTTCTGACTCTGCACAATCAAAGATGGCCAATCGGAGAAAAAATACAAGTTGTAAAGTATGCAATAGCATCATACTATCAATTAAAACAAAACCATCAAAGATTGACCAACAAGAAAGCAAGTAGCAACTACTTTATCTCAAGTCCAAAAAATACCATGTATTGCTTCCATGTTCTCTTCTTTGTATACACCAAGGGGTGAGCCTCGTACCGAGAGAAGCATTTCACCAGGCTTTGGCAACCTCAAAGTCTTGGGTGTCATACCGATAGACAGCCTCTGGCTGCTAACCTGGCATCAGTAATTGGACGTAAATTTTTAGGTTCAGACATCTCAAGAAATGAAATAGGAAAAAAAAAAGGAAATCTGTGGACTTTCAGTGTATATGGTAAAATCATTGAGGACTCCGGAAATAGCCATAGGGAAACAAAATGAAACTGTTATATCCAAGATTTGCAATGAGACAAGAGAAATGCCATCCAACAAGCCCCCACATGGAAACTATTGTCTTGGCATAAAAGTTATCGTCATGCTAACGATTTTTACCCTTTGATGCACAAAAGCTTCCTTTAAAATTGCAGTCTCACTACCTAAGAAGGGAGACCAGGTACTGAACATAATAGATTTGATTCACAATAGAGACATTATTCCTCTATATATAAACCTTAGAACTATGGGAAACAAGCTGAAAACATATATTTCTGGGGGTTTTCCATCCTTGTCACATTATTCATCTGAGAATTCACTTACTACCAGGAGCTCCAGTAAATCATAGAAACTTTAGTTGCCTCACTTCATCTCTGCCATTTTTGCACTAACCAAGAGACTAAAGGAAAAGAAAATGAATGATGAACAAGTTACAAACCCCAGGAGTTTGAAGACCGTCTGGCATTCCAAGCATTTGAGAATCAGATGGCGCTTCAAAATCCTGCTAAATAAAAATGTCAGATAGGATTTGCAACCAAGGAATTTGAAGAAGAAAAATAAAATATGATCTCTTAGTCTTTATTATGGTGAAGTAATTGGATAGTCCAAAGACAAACATTTAACTCGGAGCGAAAGCCAATTTCTAAATCCAATTTAAACATAAACAGGTCTTCCAACTTCAAGGCCTCCATTAGTTATTGAAAGGCTGGAATATTGTTCCCTTTTTCCCTAAGCATGAACTACAAGAAGAGAAAATTACAAAGTAGGTTGTCTGGAGACTGTCAGCACCCAAGAAACTAGTATTCACTGCATACCAAGCAATAAAATCCAGTTAGTCTTTGATAAAAATAACAAGTTTGATTTCTAGAATTCACTCAATACATCTAAAGAAACCTTGAGCATTAGTTGTCTCACTACACAATCCAAAACCGGTGAAAGATCTCAAGGCAGAGCTGTCAGGATACGATATAGACAGCCGACGCAGAAGCAAATCATGCAAGTCTACTACTCCATCAACATCAGCATCGGCAAAACTGTTGTTACAATTGCCGCTATTTGCATCCTTCCACTTCACATCAAACTGCCCGGCTTCACCATTTCTAACAATCAACAAATTGGGAAGGTTCTCTTGGAAAAACGGAAGAAGAGGGGTTTGCAAGTGTAGGCTAAAATAGGAGCGGAGGGACCGCAATCCAGTCATGGCACGCTCAATCTGCAAATCGCGTAGAGCCCTAATTGCTTTGCTCTGGCGCTCAACTACGAGGATAAAATAAATAAAAAAAAAAGGATAATAAGCTAAAGACTTGACCAACAAAAGAAGGAAGAAACAACAGCAATTGATCGCAAACAAGTCACCTTCTCGGTGTATGGATGAGGCTAGCGGCTTCTGTTGGTTATTGACAGGGGCCTCTTTTTCTTTCACCGTCTTCCTAACCCGCCGTCGAGGCATTTTTGGTCACAAACAAACGAACAAACGAACAAACACGCCAACTCGATCGAACAGTCCCTAAAGAACCGAGAAGGGGTCAATTGTGGGTCTTGAAATGAGAAGATATATCCGGCTGAAAATAGCGATGCCGAGAACCTTTTCTTTGGCTTGTGAAGAAGTGAACCTCTTTTCTGCGGAAAGGTTTTGAATTTGAACTTTTCGAGCGCCATTTCTTTCTGTTTTTTTTGGCTTTTCAGAAGTTTCATCATCCATACTTGTTACGGTCTGAATTCGCTAATTTAGAAAACATGCCGTGTTATTTACCAAACCTATGTTATAATAATGTTTTGGAATAGATATGTCAATTTTTCCGACAAGAATCTTTTTTTTTTTTTTAATAAAAATGAGTATATTCATCCATATAGAAATACGGTTTATAAAATATAATACACGTAAATGTGTTTTTTCAGTCTAACTACATGGATGTTTGAAAATGAAGGACAAAATTGACAACGACATATTAGTTTTGCAAATCAATCTATTAGCAATAACGTGTTAGTTTTACAAAATTATTTAATGTGCATTATAAAACCCAAACTAATATAATAAACTAATCTTTGAAAGGAATTTAATTTTGATTTTAAAAAATTAAAATTAAACAAACACAAGAAGATTATATAGCCCGGAAGTCCCCTGCATCAAATTAAATCGCTACGCCTTTGAGTAGAAAACGACAAACGAGAACGCACTTCTCAAGGCAATTTATTTATTTTTTGGATTCATAAAGTATAAATTGGAGTATCTCAAATCAAATTAGTCGTCGGGGTTCAACTATGAACCTGTTGGTGGTAAAATACCATATCTAACTCAGAATCTCAAAATACGAGACATTAATGATAAATTTTTCATATCTTAATTTTAGAAAATCAAGGCAATAACACTACGTATGTTTTATTAGAAAAGCTCGAATTGGTTTATTTTTTACTACCCATTTGCCTTTTAAACGGAGTAAAAAGGAAATTAATAAATAACAAAATATTATATTAATTTATAATAATAAAATTTGATTGGATAAATTATCTTATTATTAAATACAAAATCAATTTCAATACCAGTATTTTACTTAATATTTTCCGCCAACAACAGTGTAATCCTTGAATCCTCAGGAGATCAATGCATAAACCTATGTCATTCAGAGCTACATGGAAGGTTGTATGCATTAGTCATCTCTCAAAGATGCCCTTCACATATACCATGCCTTTTTCGTTGAGCTCAAGTTCCTTCCTCATTTGCTCCACTTGTTGATCATCTCCTTGAACAATGATCTCCGACAAGGCCCCATCACCAACTATCATCTTAACTTTGATCTGCTCCTTCCTCGATGCTCGCTTCCAATAGTACACTCCCCTGCATCACAACATCTCAAAGGGCATTACCACTGTCTAAACGCCATGTTCTGCATTTTCCAAAACAACCAAAAACTACTTACGCCAAGGGACATAAAGCAGTGATCCAGAACCAATTGTTGCCAACGTCCGGAAAAGTTATTGTCAGCACAAGGGCTACGCTTGCCAGGCTAATGCAAGTGCAGAATGTAAGTAATGCTGCTTGGCCTCTGCTCGGAACCATCATGCCCTCGAATCTGCGTGCCAGTTGAAATTGACAGAAACAAACTAGTTTTGGTCACCGCAATTGTTATATGAAATTGCAGGATAACGAATGAGCAGTTCGAGATATATAATACTATACTATACGTGATGGTCTCTCCTCTGTCAGTGACAACAAAGTTATTCCGTGTGAAGAAAGACAAGATTTCTCCAGCAACTTGATTGGGCGGGGGCGCTTTCTTTTTTTCTCCTTCCGCTATAAATGTCTTCTGCACAATCTGCAATATATTGGAAACGAAGTTTTAGAATTCAAAAGCGTCGTGTAAAAGATCAAACACCTCCCAGACATGGATTTGACCGAAACCTTGGATTTAACAGAGCGTTTGATAAGGGACCAGAGTCCAGGAACAGAGATGACAAAAAGACCCAGGGAAGTGTAGTAGCTAGCCAAAGAGTAACCAGTGGTCTCTGCGACCGAAACCATGAACTCTTGGCTTTGGTGGTAATTCTGTTGGAGCAGATCCATAACAACAGAGGAAGACGAAAGATGGTGCTGGACATGGTGAGAGACTGAAACCACCTGCTGCCTCTCCCTCTTGGGTCTGGGACGGGTTCCAAGCTGCCTCGGCCATATCCGGTGGGCGGTGGGGTTGAGTTTTGAAGGGATAGAAATAGGGGAGGCAGTGTGTGGGAGGGAATGGCACGAGGGTGTTAATATCTTCGCCGCTGCCATTTCCTGATTATGGCGTACACGGACAACCAGTCATGTTAGCCAAAAATCAATCTATGATGCTGTTTCTCTATCCGATGATGGATGATGGTAAGTAAATTCAACGGCTCAGATGTTTTTTCTTTTATTTTCCCCACTCTTACTGCCACCTGTTTTTTCCCTGCACATTTCCCCGTCACACTAGCCAAGCGTTTTCCGTTTGGCTGGCTTTGGTTACACTGGAAATGAATTTCCGTTGGAAATGTAATTATTGGAAAAACAAAGGAATATAAGACAAAATAATAACAAGCCTATCAGGATAACTGTACGAAACCCGTAAAAGAGAAAAGCTATTTCCATACGTTTCCTCCTCCAGGTCCAGTCTCCTACTTCACTCCCCCGGCTGTTTATCTCCCTAGTATTTTTTGCACCTTTCTTAATTTTACAATTTATTGATAATAATGTAAGTATAATATAATTAATTATACATGGATTCTATGCATACGTGCCCATAGCCTTGGCAGTTAATTGCTTGACCCGGAGACGGAGCATTGAGTGTTTTTGAAGGTATCCTGATCCTCTTAGGGTTCACTGCTTGTAATTCGGTTAAAGAATAATCGCTGCTTCATTTTGTAAGCATTTTCTATTCGAGGACTCTTTTTGAATACTCCGGGGTTGTTATTTCTGTAGCGATTTCATTTTGAATAGAATTGGGCCTGGTGGTTAAACGGTCTGCTTCAGCTGCATCATTGGATTGTGTTATTGCCATTTTTCTTTTAGTTTTGTGGGAATTGTTGTGGCTGTTATCTGCTTTGAGAGTCTCATTTATCTGCATGTTTTAAGTTGCATTCATTGTGCAATGGATGTTCAATAATTTGATGGCTCGGGGATAATAATGCTATATATTCTTAAATACTGATTTCAGAGGAGAAATTGAATCGTGGTGGTGGTTAAGTGAATGTGGCCGGAGGATGTTGAGATAGTCTTTTGCCAGGAGTTGTTGACATCTTTTGTGCCTATGGTGACTAGTCATCAGAGAAAGCGGCTCAATGGTGTCGGTATCGCAGGTTTCAATTTCTTGGATCAGCAGAGAACCAAAAAGAAAAAGTCGGAGTTGCAAAAAAATAACTTGAATGGAAAATCTGTTATTTCTCTCGAGTTGGATGACACTCATAGGAAGGTTGTCGCCCAAAGGGAGCAAGTTGGCATTAGTCGTAGAGATATGGTACCATTCATTCATCCGACTTCAATGCATCACGGTGACCTTGCAGATGTCTTCACTGTTCCTCACCAAGTTCTTGAGTTGGAGACTTTGGCCGGAGCACTTCCGTATCAGGTAACTATAGCTCCTGCGTATGTCTTTGAGATGTATTAGCCTCTCCCAGTTTATTTATTCATTTGTTCGTTTGTGCTTTCTTTTGGTATCTGATACAGGTTTGGCAGACTCATCTATCCAGAAAGGAGAAGAAGTTTCTTATGCAGTTTCTACCTGAGGGACAGGACGCAGAAGAAGTTGTTCAAAAATTGTTATCCGGGGACAACTTTCATTTTGGAAATCCTTTAAGCAAATGGCAAGTGTTGATATATGTTTCTTTCTTTCTTTTTTTTCTTCGGAGAATAAATGAATACTGTATTCATTCTCTGTGTGAAACTTGGAAGATTGCCTCAAACACTTCCTAGTATGTGCTATTTATCTATTCATGTTTTGCAAAGAACCTCATACAATTTTACCTTGTTGAGGAACATGTTTTTGTTACTCTTTTGCTATGGGCTAGTCTGAGGCATTTGCAAAGTGCATTTTAAACTATGCCGGCAGTATGAATGGGCTAGTCTGAGGCAAATGCCTTGGACAACACACGAAGCTTTTGATTGCAAATTTTCTTATTAGTTGTTACCTATTATAAATTATAAGCTTTTTAATTGCTAAATGAGAGTTGTTACATAGCCAAAAACTATTTGCATGACTAGTTTGTGACAGCTTTAAGTGAAAATGAAAATCAAGCATTTATTCCAATAAATAAAATAATAACATCTTACTGATGACATTGGTGTTTCAAGTTGGTGCAGATTGTTTCTTTGGATTATCTGCATTGTTTGTTATGGATTTCCAAGCATTGGCTGATTAAAGATAAAAGCAAGGAACTTAATATTTTTGTGTGTTTTTCTGAGACAGTACATGCTTACATGATTATGATTTGAGTTGAAGCTTTTCAGTTATACTATTTTTGTTGAACACGTGCTTTGCAGGACTGCTTCACTTTGTTCGGGTAATCTTCACCCTGATTCAGTTCTTGAACAGGAACGGTCTTTGAAATATCATAAGAAAGCATACTACATAGAGTTACAGAATTATCATAAAGGGTATTGGAGATTCTTACCATTATTTATGGATGTTGCTTTAATAGTAATCTTCGATTACCTCTAATTTTTATTTTTTTTTCCATTTTCCTGTGGCAGCATGATACAATATTTGCAGAAGTTAAAAGATGCATGGGAAATCACCAGTGTTCCAGAAAAGAAAATATCAGCGAAGATCTGGAGGTTGTTTTTCGGTTTAAATTGTTCAGCTTGATGAAGTTAAAGTAACATATACTACTGGCTGGTTCTTGATTCAGGAAAAATTAGGAAATCCTTTTTTTTCTTTCTGTAGCTATGGTTCAGTTTAAATGTATAATCTTTTCGAACTTTACTAACATATGTGAAGGATAAAGAAATACAAAATAGCAGCTTATGTGTCTGTCACAGTGCAGAAAAATTACCTGGGAAAGTCAATGTAATTTCTTTGGTAAATGCATTGAACTTCTCAACTTTATTTGGTGGTGGGATTGCACCATTTATTTTTTGTGTTCGTTTTGGTTCAATATCTTTTCTTATTCCTCTGCTTAGGAAAATGCTTAATATTCGATCATGAACATCCAATTTTTGAAGGAGAAAGTTGATAGAAACATGAACATGTAAAATAGATAGACTTGTGAAAGCAGTTTTTGATGGTTGGATGGATGTTTTTAGCTGGATTTGTGAAACTAGCTCTCATTATCCGGGAGGTGGTGTGATATTATGGATACACAACTTACAAAATCTTTTAGTTCATAAAGTTGCTGTCAACAGGCTTCGTTTTGATCAAATTGAACTTCCTTGTCTGACATCTACTGGATTTTGATCATACTTTGTTAATTCATAGAAACAGTGAATTTAAGGGGTAAGCTGTAGCATTAATTCATTAGTAACTAATTTCATGTTCACACGATTTAAAGTGTGTGCCACGCTTCTTATGTACATAATATTAGATATTTATTGTGAACTTTTACCATTATTTTAAATTGTTAAGAAACATATTATTGGACCATTTTTCCATTGAGAGAGTTTAGTTGAAGAACTGAAAGGAGAAAAACTTTGTCTGATTCTGAGAAAAATCCGTGCTGGTATTTTATTTTGTTATGTTGGTATTATAACTGTATATACATGCTTAAGAATGTCTTTTTTTTTAGTACCAAGACCACACAGCACCATACACTTCCTTCAAAATGACTGTACCAGCCATTGTTAATGAAATTATTTTCTTTTTTAAAAATGCTCAGGTTACTTTGGACTTGTTTTTCTTCAATTTTGTAGAAACTTCCATACTCTTTAGATCAATAAGTTGCATTTTTTGGTGTTGTTTATTAGTTGTTAGGGCCAGCTTTTGTTTGACTTATTTTGTGATAATAGCATTCACTTTGTTAAGGTTTATCTTTCAAGTAGGTTGAGAAAGGATGCAGCAAGAAGAATATCTTTGCCAGAATGTGCTGAGCCAGAGTACAATGTTCTTGCCACATCCGAGTCCCGCTCTTTGGTTGGGGAAGCGAAGGCATGCAGTAGTGACAATCAGAATTCTAATGTAATAAAGGGTCGCAAATTTTCAAAAAGGTTGTCAATTTTCCCTTGATCTTGCATTTTTCTTGTGCCTGTATGTCTCATTTCTCATAGATATGAGGCATATTTTTCCAAGAGATAGGTTGATTTGTCTAAGGCTTCGTAAGCAGTTGGTTTGAACATATGAAGAGTGCTCAAACTTTGTGGTTTGTGTCTATGACTACTTTGATTTTCTCTAAAAGAATCTTATTTGTTGTTTGGTGTTAGGAAAGGTTCCATGAAGGAGAAAAGTAGAAAGCTCATGGATTCATCCAACGATGCAATTCTCCGAAGTGACAAGCTACAAAATTGTAATATGGACCACAGTGATTGTACTCAGTATATGTCATACTTAAAGGTTGGGTATCTCATAATATAGGGACATTTGTCACTTGCCTCTGTGAATGATTTTCTCAATGTTCATTGCTAGTTTTTTATTCTTTTATTCTGTTATTACTAGCATCTAGAGGCACTAAGTTCATATTACAAAAATATACCATGCTTTTCTCTTTTATTTTCTTTCTTCCAGTGCAAATTTAGCAATCAATGTTTGTGCCTCTATTGTTTTTCTTTTTTCTTTTTCCTATAGCAACGATTTTTAAATTGCTCAGTGAATGCATATTATTATTAGTTTTGCGGGGAAGTATGTATGCACACAATCAGTTCTGGATGAGATGGATTGGAAGGCCAACAGAAGATATGATGGGTTCAGTCCCTTTAGGATGACAGTTTTTTTTTTTTGCCTGTTTATGGAGCAATGCTACAGGGCTTTAAAAAGAATTTTCTAGTCTACCTCGGTAGTGTTCAAAAACACTCTTGTCATGTTGATGTAGCTTTCTTTAATGTCTCTTGAGATGATACTTATACTCCTTATGGACTTTTCTTCTTACAATATTTAACCTCCTTAGTATATTCTTCTTTACTTAAAGGTTTAAAGTTTTCCATAAGAACAAGTAATAGAGGTTTTATGTTCTTTTGTTCCTGAAAAAGCTGAGCAAATAGTTGAATTAAATACGTTGAGTTTGATCAAAAAATATTTCTAGGTTATTACCCATTTCTTCTAAAAAATTCATACAATTTTATATTTTTTTGTATGGTGCACTTGGGCCCAGATATAGGGACTGGGGGCATATCTTTCTTTACGCTCTGCTGATCACAATATTGACATGATTATATCCTTGGATTTAAGTGGAACACCTAAATGTTTTGCTGGCAATCTTGTTATATCATAGCGTTGGTAGGTCCCATATTTTACTTGATCTACTTTGAACACCTTGTTGAGCTGTCATCTGTCATCTGGTCGTAAAGTCTCATTTTTCTCTTCTTTGTGCTTCTGGGTGCTTGGAAGGCTGCAGAAGTCTTTCTTCCTTTTGGCAACTAAATCAAATGCTCTAACTTGTGTTCTTAACATTGTTCATGTATATTACTAACATTTGGAAACACTTTGCTATGCTGCTGATTGCTTGTGGGATGTGCTGATCATTTGCTTTTATGACATTAGATAAGCAAAAAGCAGCTTGAAATGGTAAAGAGTATGAAGCAGCCTGGGAGAAGCATTCAGATCACTAGTCTTAACTCTGTCTTAGGTAATGTTGATACTTTGCATGTACAACCATATGAAGAATTTGTGAAAGAAGAGCGGATGAAGTTGCAGGAGCATTGGTTAGTTACATATGGCGCAAGCAACAGTTTTTCTTTCCTGAGAAGATAAAAAAATTTTGGTGTTCTTTCAGACAATACAGGGTTTTTGTTTTTATCTAGGTTGCAACTGGTAATCAAGGAGCTTGCTACAGCATATGCCAATTGGGAAGAGTGGAAGTTTCAGAAACAAGAGATGGCCAAGTTTTTGGATCAGGAAATGAAGGAAAGAATTAATTCTCTGGAGGTCTATTTCTATACGCTTGTCATATTTCCTATCTCTCTTGTATATCTGGTCTCAGCTGGCATCTGGCATAACCTTGTTGATTGCTTAAATAAAAATATGTCTTTGTTGGTCCTGTTGGTTGACAGGATATGGAGACAGCGGACCAAGAGATTGTGCTTCAAAATCAGGTTGACCAAGAACTAAGCAAACATGATTCAATAGTGATGGTTTGATGATCTTCCCTCCCTTTATTCCTTCTTTGTCTTTTTGCTTTCATACCTGGTTAGTATCATCTTTTTGCTGGATGACCAGCAGAAACTTGTTTGTAGTTTCTACTATTGTGAGACAATAAAACTCATCCAATTTCATAATTTAATGTGTTAATTTGTGATCCGGTGTCCAGGGTGAGAAGAAAGGGAGCCACAAGACTTTTCTTCTGGATAAGAATGATCAAGGAGAAAGAAACTGTGGATCTATTTTGGTGGATAATGAACATTCTGGTTCTGAATCCCTTCAAAGTCTCTCCCCAAGGCAGATATCCTCCCTTAGTGGTGGTTATGATCCTAACCTTGCAGGCATAAATTCAGAAATTAATCAGTCTCAGAACCATAATCCCCACAATGTTTCCTTCCTTGGTGGTGGTGATTGTGGTTATAATCTTAACCCTGTAGATATAAATTCAGAAAACAACCCGTCTCCAGAACAAATTTCTTCTCTTAGTGGTGGCTATGGTATTAATCCAATGGATATTAATTCAGAAAATAATAATGTGGACTCTAAATCAGATGGTACTTCTCATTTATCTGTGAACTCGGGGAATGGAAACAGTGTAGATGATTCCAGTAGTCAGGGAGTTCCAATCACTTCTGGTGGAGATGTATGGTCTGTAGTCAGTGTGCCAAACTCGTATGATGATTCAACTGCAGCCCTTGATTACCCATCCACCAGAAGATTGCATCTCATGAATCAGGTCAATGAAGAGCAAGAGTCTCAAATGATTGATTTGAAAGCTCACGTGCCTGAGCATGGAGCTGTGCAGTATTTATCATACAGGCAATCTGATGACGGTTCCTTCGGCGCTTACCAAAATCACTCTTTCTCGGACCATGACCGAAGTGGGTTGCTTCAGTCACTGTTTAATAGCCGGGGAATGTTATCCTACAATCATGAACAGAAACAAATGGGGTTAGATATTCAACCCCAGAGCAACATGATGATGGAGAATGTTCTGCTTCCTCGGCATCTCCAGGGGCAACTTCATGTCTCACTGCAGCTTCAAGATGTGCAGAAGAGACTGAATGAGGATTGCTTGCATCAAAATCTTACAGATGTTTACTCCGAGGAAGGTGGCTATGTAACTCCTGCACGAGGAAATGTACCACCGATCAATATGCAAGAGTTGAACACTAATCCTTCTCGCATGTCAGAACAACTTCAATCTCACTTGAATGATGATAGATTGTTAACTCATAACTGGTATTCCAGAGAGCATCATGTCCGCGATGGATGGAGTGGTCTTGGTGCAGCTAATGTCCCCAGCCAGAGTGTTGGATGTAACGCTGATCAAAGGCTATTTACTGTTTTGTCCCATTGCAACCAGTTGAACTCAAGTAGTACTTATGAATCTATGCGCTGTACTGAGCAGCAGTTGGTGGTGCCCCGGAACTATGGGATAGGAAGTGGAGGTATTCCCAGGATGGACAATGGTTTACCGCCAATAGCTCATCCAGTTGACTATTTGAGCGTGCACAATCCATCCAATTCGGTAGTCCCTGATGACATGGGATGGATAAATTTGCCACAGAATTCTACAGTGCATGATACCGTATACTTGAGGTCATGGAATCAATGAGAAGTTTTGTTTTGCCTTAACCTGGGAGGGGACTGAGGTTGATGGTCTTTTACTTGGGTGGGAAGGTTTGAATGGAAGAAATATCTGGGGCAAGATGCGTAGCTTGGTGGTAGATAACTTGCCTATAGCAGGAGGGATATGAGATAGTTGAGTTGAGATACAAAATATGGAAGCATGTTGGCTACAGAAGGTGAGATGGTTCTGTACATATATATATACGAGAGAAGGTATGCCAAAAACATGTACATATTTAGATGGGTTGATGGTGGGTCGAGGGCAAAAACATTGTATGTTTCTGTTTCGTAGTCATTTTTTCCCCTGTTAACCGATAAATAAACCCTGCTCTTTTTTTTCTCCTTTACACAAATCTCGCTTTTTCACTGGACTTGAACCCTGAGGTTAATGGCATGATTTATTTTGCATTCAAGTATTACTTATTTTCATCAGGGAAGTCATATTATGCTTGTGATATAATTTTATTTTTAACAAATCATTATATCTATTTAGATAGTTATGCTTATGGGCAGTCCATTGTGCATATATCAATATCAAATTTTGATTTGACTTAATTTTTTTTATCGATTTGGATAATATCATTATTCTTGTGTAAGTCCAAATTTATGATTTACTTATCCATATGAAACTTGATGACTATCATTGTGGTCATAATCAAGTTCAGTCAAGCAATTCTCTCATGAATTGTTTATTTCCATTATATATATTTTTAATAAAATTAATTTTTTTTTTATAAAATCCATTTTTTCTTATGTCTGTGGGTTAAATATGTCTCCATTGTCTATCTTCAATTATAAACTTGTACGTCCGTAGGTCCTTCATTTGGAGGATACTTATGACCATGATTAAAGTACTCCAAAGTTAATAATATGTATAGATTTTTTTTATTTTAGGATTTATAATTGATGGTTTTTAAGAGAATTATATATAATTTTTTTCCGTAAGATCAATCCCATTAAGATAGTACGAATTCGTTATATGGCTTATGAAACTTAATCATTTTTGATTTAATTAGGTTAAAAAATTAATTGCACCTGGTTGATTACTTTGGTTACTGAAACTAGATAGACGCTGAGATGGTTATTTCTCAATTTGTTGACGGATTGAATTTGAATGTTTTTTTCGTTTATGAGACCATTTTATCCAGCAGGGCAGGCAATTTCTCCAGCAACTGCGTAGCCCATCACACAACCAGCAATCGAGGGAACCAACTGTGCTATTTCGGAATTAGACCTAGAAGCGGAGGAATACCGGTCTATCACCGAGGAAGTTTATTTCAACATTGGTCACACTAGCCCTACATTCCAAAAGCAGTTTAAGCCGCCGCTGAAAGAATTAGCACAGCAGGGTTTTATTGGTGAAAATCCTCTTCAATATTGGCAACGTAAAGAACGGACATGGGTAAGAAAGGAATCGGCTTTGTGGACGGGAGAGTGGCTGAGCGAGCAATGGGGGGTTGAGTCTATCAGATTGGCTGGTTTCAGCTGGGCTGTAGTTAACGGGTTCCATGAGGGGCTCCGAGGGAGGTCGAGAAGTATCAGCAGCACCTCTCCGCCCAGTTGGACGCGCAATTGCGAGCCGATTTTGATCAATTGGCCATCCAGATTTTCTTCTCGTCTTCGCCAAGTAAATTCTCAATAAATTTCATTTTGGCTTGGTTAGTTGCCCATACCTTACTGGGGTCATCAACAAGGTTGAGGGTTACGGATTCCCAGCGATAAATGATGGTGAGGTGCGCGCAGTAAATCAACGTATCCTTGCGATTATACTCCTTAGGGTCGATTGGTTCTGGCTAAATGACTTGTTGTAGGTAGAATTGGGCGCAAGTTTTATCGTTTAATTCAAGAGAGATGTCTTGTCTTTTGTGGCCCAAAATAGCGCCTAAGAATTCAATTTCTGGGACTACAATTTTCATCTTTTGAGATCAAATTTTGAGTAAATTTTAGAGGTTGCCTTCGCCTTCGGAATAGCTACAGATGGCATTGGAATCCTCTTCAATATTGGCAACGTAATCAAATCCTCTGCCAACTGGAGATTATCTGCTCCTCCAGCAAACAATTCCGATGGAACTCTACAATCAACAGCGACAGGCCTGGGTAAGTAAACTGATCTCGTGTGAGGTGCTGTACCCCATACTCTGTATGGAAGGATGGGGGGCAGTGTGCAAATGGAAACACCAAAAGCATGATCCTAAATCTAAAGAGCGCGTATATGCCTACGCCAGTGGCAAGTTTCCCATTCTCAAATCTACCATTGATGCTGAGCTCCATGCTTGCATGGAAGGCCTCAACGCTTTCAAGATCCATTACCTGGATCGAAACGAAATTACACTCCGCACAGACTGCCAAGCCATCATTAGTTTTTATAACAAGAGTGCCTCCAACAAACCATCCCGTGTTCGTTGGCTTAATTTCACAGATTTTATTACCGGATCCGGTGTTACCATACATTTTGAACATATTGAAGGCACCCATAACACTCTTGCTGACTCCCTTTCCCGACTCACCAGTTTTGTCCTCTATGCAGCATGGCCGGATGAGGAGCAGCTGGTTACCCTCTCCCGGGACTTGGAAGGAGCCTTGAACGAGCTCGAAGCTGGGAAGAGTATGGGGTACAACACCTCACACGAGATCAGTTTACTTACCCAGGCCCTAACATTGCTCTTACCAGAGGCCTGCGATACTATGAAGAAATTGCCTCCGACCTGCTCCTCCAGTAAACAATTCCGATGGAACTCTACAATCGACAGCGACGAGAATTAGAACGCTACTACGACAAACAACTCCGAAAGGTGCAAGGAGAAATGGGGATCCTCCTGGCCATGGACCATATCCGTTACGGCCTCACTTGGGCCGCCCGCACCCGTGACAACTTCTACCATGACATTGAACCCGGTGAGGGCCAGAAATTGGCCCATCTCGAAGCCATCTTAAACACCATACTACATAACATGCCCATCTTTTGATTGGGCCTTCTAAGTATCTCAAGCTACTCAATAATTGGCCTACTTGGCCAACAAGTGTCTGTAATCTGGATAAGAAGGAATCCTTTGCTGAATGTTGATGGGGCCCACACAGCGCACCCAGTCCACAAAGCTGATTCCTTTCTTACCCATGTTCGTTCTTTATGTCATAATATGTCTGTACTGTCTGTAATCAGGATAAGAAGGAATCCTTTGATGGCTGTTGATGGGGCCCACAACGCACCCAGTCCACAAAGTCGATTCCTTTCATACCCATGTCCATTCTTTATGTCATAATCTGTCTGTACTGTCTGTAATCAGGATAAGAAGGAATCCTTTACTGGATGTTGATGGGGCCCATAACGCACCCAGCCCACAAAGTCGATTCCTTTCTTACCTCCTACGCAAGCTCTTGGCTATATAAAACCAAGGCCAGACATAATGAAACACACGCCTTCTTTCACACAAGATCTGTCAAACTACTCTGCTTACTCCGTGTTTTTAGTGATCATTCTCCGTGGTCTATCCTTTACCACTAGCCAGGCACCAGCTAGGCACCTGCAACACAACGCAACGCACGTATAACTCTGGTAGCGGAGCCTAATAAAGGTATGAATCACTAATTTTCCAACAAGAGCTGTCTTAGTCGTGTTCCCTTATTACCTTACTTACGCTAATCACTTAATTACCTTATGCAAAAGACGTAAGCCATGTTAAAAGGCGACAAGGTGAGCACATAGAATTAAGCGACTAAGTATTAAAGTAAACTAATACCGGAACAAAAGACAAGACATCTCTATTGAATTAAACGATAAAACTTGGCACTATATTGAATGAATCATTGGATGTCCACTGCGACATCATCAATCTATAAAGCAGCACTTGAAGCAACAGAGAGCATCGATCACCCAGCCATTGGATTCTCAAACGACGGAACACTTCTGACTATCGTGAAGCAGAACAATTTACTCATTCAGCTTCTGGTAAAGCAGGCTGAGCAACTCGCTGATTTGCAAGCCGACATTCAACAACTGCGGCAAGAACAAAGGCGCCCAACTGTAGACAACAACATTCTTGCTCCCCAACTGGAGGACTTGACAAAAAGACTCAGCACTTTGCACCTTGGCGGTCCTAGTCTTCCAAAACCAGAAAAGAAAACCCCGTTTTATGTTTTCAGAGATCCAAAACGGATTAACGAGCAAGAAAAGGCTAAGCTTCGCCAATGAGTACGAGGACGGAAACGTTACCTCCTATTCATTCTACCAACCAGGTACCCACACAGGAGATTACCGCACTAGCAGCCGCATTTGCTATGCCTTACAGCGACGTATACCTCGACTGTTTGGAACTCAGCGCTTCCAACGAAGCCTTGAGTCACAGCTAGACCCCAACTATGAACTTCATATTTCCCAGCAACGGAGAGCCCATCTCATGCCAGCAGAAACCCTTTATAACTCTGGGTGGCAAGATCAGCGACATCGGGTTTACCAACACTATTCTGAAGAACGAATACTCGTAACAGGTGCAAACCAACAGCTGAACATGAGCTTTATCACTCACCAGTCGTATTTGGTCTTCGCCAGGAGGGTATGGAGCACTTGCACCTTGGCCTCCTCATTATCCGACTGCATGCCCTACATAGGCAAAATGCTGGCACTACAGCCTTGATTGTCATACGAGACACTCGCTGGTCCGATGACCGTGCTATCATCGGCACACTAGAGGTTGACCTCACTTGCGGAACACAATTGATATACCTCGCGCCCAACATCATGTTGTCAATCCATGATTTCTACAATCACATTCAACTAGCCATACAAACCCGCGGCTATGAAGGATGGAACGACGGTGAATCCAACTTGCTGATTACCCGATCGTTGGTAGGACGGTTAACAAATTCCAGCTTCGCCTACTTTCGGTATAATATCCACAATGTCACAGAGCACCTAGCTTCTGAAGGTATACAAGCAGTGCCAGGAGAACAGTGGACCACTGCGCATTTACAAGGCCGACGATGGCTTCTGCAACCATCAATTCCTGAAACCACCAGACGACCCGCTCGGTGCAAACGCAAACAAGGACCGACGGGTCCATCACATTGACATTTGCCCAGTATGATCTCACTACACCTAAAACACGCTCAACTGAACCCCAGGCAGACGAATTTGCTGGTGTGCTCCTTCAAATGGGTCCTTCCCTATACAATGTTGGGGATACTTATGACGAGATCATTGCAAAACATCAGCAGCGCAGGCAATTTCTCCAGCAACTGCGTAGCCCACAATGGGATACGCTGGGCCAACCAAGCGGTAAGTTTGATTATTATGTGCAATATAGCCCACCGGCATGGACTACTAATAGTGCAGCAACTCATATCCTTGCTACTGGCTGGGACGACCCTCCAGACTGGGATTCTTCACCACCACAAACTGATGATGACCAGAGGACTACTCTTGGCACAATTAGCGAGCTGAAAGATGTGCCATGCAGTGCCTTGAGTACTGACAGGGACATACAGGCAGGATACTCACTCGAAGAAGTTGTTGCGGAGTTGGAATATCCACAACTACATCGATTAGTACAGCGAGCCACAAGCGAACAAGCACTCAGTTTTGCCACATCATCCTACCGACTTCCCTCGGAGCCCCTCATGGGACCCGTTAACTACAGCCCAGCTGAAACCAACCAATCTGATAGACTCAACCCCCCATTACTCGCTCAACCACTCTCCCGCACAATACGAGTACCCACGGCCCAGATGGCTCAGAATATATGGGCCTTACCTCCAGCATAGTATACACAGTGAGCCATGCTCGTGTTACCTGACGACATTGGGCTCTATGCGGATGTCATTTCTCGCTGGGAATCCATAACCCTCAACCTTGTTGATGACCCCAGTAAGGTATGGGCAACTAACCAAGCCAAAATGAAATTTATTGAGAATTTACTTGACGAAGACGAGAAGAAAATCTGGATGCAATGGCGTCTTAATTTTCCTGAAGATTATACAATTGTTGAAAATATGGCGGAAGATACACAAAATATCTTGTCCCACATACGACGAGTGTTTATCTTCGAAGATCCTTATCAAGGAGGGATTGACGAACAAAACCAGGCCTACAACGACCTAGAACGGCTCAGCTGCGACAACATTAAGGATATTTTCCTATATTTAAATGAGTTCAAGCGGCTGGCAGCCAAATCTGGACGCATTTACTTCCCAGATATCTCCGAAAAATTATTCCGCAAAATGCCTCCACTTATTGGAAAAGAAGTAAAAGCTGCATGGAATGCCAAATACCCCGGAGCCACCGTAGCTGTTATTCCCAGAATACATTTTACCTACCAATATCTGGCCGAACTATGCAAGAAAGCTACCCTACACCGAAGTATGAAGGATCTTACTTTTTGCAGTAAAATCCCTATTCTTGGCCACTACAATACAAGCAAACGATATGGTCTGCGCAAGGCCAAAACATACAAGGGCAAACCTCATGACTCCCATGTACGGGTATTTCGTCGCAAAGACGCCAACAAATTGCGAAAGTGTAAGTGCTTCATTTGCGGAGAAGAGGGCCACTTTGCTCGTGAACAGCAAACAATTCCGATGGAACTCTACAATCGACAGCGACGGGAATTAGAACGCTACTACGACAAACAACTCTGAAAGGTGCAAGGAGAAATGGGGATCCTCCTGGCCATGGCCCATATCCTTTTAACATGGCTTACGTCTTTTGCATAAGGTAATTAAGTGATTAGCATAAGTAAGGTAATAAGGGAATACGACTAAGACAGCTCTTGTTGGAAAATTAGTGATTCATACCTTTATTAGGCTCCGCTACCAGAGTTATACGTGCGTTGCGTTGTGTTGCAGGTGCCTGGCTGGTGGTAAAGGATAGACCAAGGTTGAGGGTTACGGATTCCCAGCGAGAAATGACATCCGCATAAAGCCCAATGTCGTCGGGTAACACGAGCATGGCTCCCTGTGTATACTGTGCTGGAGGTAAGGCCCATATGTTCTGAGCCATCTGGGCCGTGGGTACTCGCATTGTGCGGGAGAGTGGTTGAGCGAGCAATTGGGGGTTGAGTCTATCAGATTGGCTGGTTTCAGCTGGGCTGTAGTTAACGAGTCCCATGAGGGGCTCCGAGGGAGGTCGGTAGGCTGATGTGGCAGAACTGAGTGCATGTTCGCTTGTGGCTCACTGTACTAATCGATGTAGTTGTGGATATTCCAACTCTGCAACAACTTCTTCGAGTGAGTATCCTGCCTGTATGTCCCTGTCAGTACTCAAGGCACTGCACGACACATCTTTCAGCTCGCTACTTGTGCCAAGAGTAGTCCTCTGGTCATCATCAGTTTGTGGTGGTGAAGAATCCCAGTCCGGAGGGTCGTCCCAGCCAGTAGCAAGGATATGAGTTGCTGCACTATTAGTAGTCCATGTCGGTGGGCTATATTGCACATAATAATCAAACTTACCGCTTGGTTGGCCCAGCGTATCCCATTGTGGGCTACGCAGTTGCTGGAGAAATTGCCTGCGCTGCTGATGTTTTGCAATGATCTCGTCATAAGTATCCCCAACATTGTATAGGGAAGGACCCATTTGAAGGAGCACACCAGCAAGTTCGTCTACCTGGGGTTCAGTTGAGCGTGTTTTAGGTGTAGTGAGATCATACTGGGCAAGTGTCAATGTGAGGTTGACCTCACTTGCGGAACACAATTGATATACCTCGCGCCCGACATTCTCAATTATGCCCGCAGCTATATTCCTAAGCTCGGCACATTGTTAGCCCCCCTCTATGAAAAAACCAGTCCTCATGGCGACAAGAGAATGAAAATGTCTGACTGGGAACTTGTCAAAAAGATCAAACAACTCGTGCAAACATTGCCCGATATGAAGATTCCTTCGCCCACTGCCTACATTATCATCGAAACCGATGACTGTATGGAAGGATGGGGGGCAGTGTGCAAATGAAAACACCAAAAGCATGATCCTAAATCTACAGAGCGCGTTTGTCGCGCCCATGGCTTGGTCCTATCACCAACAAAGATGAAAATTGCAGTCCCAGAAATTGAATTCTTAGGCGCTGTTTTGGGTCACAGTAGGATCAATTACAGCCGCATATCATCAAACGGATCCTCGACGCCCGAACAGAAGACCTCACACAAAAGAAAGGGCTTCGGTCTTGGTTGACCTCACTTGCGGAACACAATTGATATACCTCGCGCCCAACATCATGTTGTCAATCCATGATTTCTACAATCACATTCAACTAGCCATACAAACCCGCGGTTATGAAGGATGGAACGACGGTGAATCCAACTTGCTGATTACCCGATCGCTGGTAGGACGGTTAACAAATTCCAGCTTCGCCTACTTTCGGTATAATATCCGCAATGTCACAGAGCACCTAGCTTCTGAAGGTATACAAGCGGTGCAAGGAGAACAGTGGACCACTGCGCAATTACAAGGCCGACGATGGCTTCTGCAACCATCAATTCCCATTCTTGCTCCCCAACTGGAGGACTTGACAAAAAGACTCAGCACCTTGCACATGTCATAATCTGTCTGTACTGTCTGTAATCAGGATAAGAAGGAATCCTTTGCTGGCTATTGATGGGGCCCACAGCTCACCCAGTCCACAAAACCGATTCCTTTCTTACCCATGTCCGTTCTTTATGTCATAATCTGTCTGTACTGTCTGTAATCAGGATAAGAAGGAATCCTTTGCTGGATGTTGACAGGGCCCACAACGCACCCAGTCCACAAAGCCGATTCCTTTCTTACCCCCTACGCAAGCTCTTGGCTATATAAAGCCAAGGCTAGACATAATGAAACACACGCCTTCTTTCACACAAGATTTGTCAAACTACTCTGCTTACTCCGTGTTTTTAGTGATCATTCTCCATGGTCTATCCTTTACCACCAGCCAGGCACCAGCAGGCACCTGCAACACAACGCAACGCACGTATAACACAAGAAAATGAGAAGTATCAGCAGCACCTCTCCGCCCAGTTGGACGCGCAATTGCGAGCCGATTTTGATCAATTGGCCAAAACAGCCAAAGGTAAGGACATTGTGACAAACCCGGAGCCCCCAGAACCCCAAGAAGCAACACAATAATTGGCCTATTTGGCCAACAAGTGTCTATAATCCTGATAAGAAGGGATCCTTTCCTGGATGTTGATGGGGCCCACACTACGTGTTAGGATATGTCTTAGTATTTGATTATGCATTTAGAATTATATTAGATTTGATGAGATTTTGTTATATTAGATTTGGTTAGATTTTAAATTTATTAGATTTGATTTGATTTGATTATATTAGATTTGGTTAGATTTTAGGATATTATCTATGTTTTTACTATAAATATAAGACATGAATAAGAGGTATAGAGAGTTCGCCATATGAGCTCCCGGAGCTCCCAAAGTTCAATATATCTTCTCTCTCCAGTTCGCATATTTTTACATATACTCCTCCATAAAACCCCACAAATTGGTAGCGGAGCCAGGTTTTCTTGAGAGACCTGTGAGAATGGAGAGTGAAACACAATCGGCTTTTAGCCAAAATATCGCGCCATCAGTGTTTGATGGGCAAAATTATCAAGCATGGGCTGTTCGAATGAAAGTCTATCTTGATGCTATGGAACTTTGGGAGGCTGTAGAAGAAGCTTATGACGTTGCATCGTTGTCTGCGAATCCAACGGTGGCACACATGAAGCTTATGACGTTGCATCGTTGTCTGCGAATCCAACGGTGGCACACATGAAGATTATGACAGTGCATCGACTTGGTGGCACACATGAAGATTATGACAGTGCATCGACTTGATGATGGCACACATGAAGATTATGACAGTGCATCGACTTGATGATGGCACACATGAAGATTATGACAGTGCATCGACTTGGTGGCACATATGATGCAAATACTACGACAAGAAGGAGCTTGTTAGGATATGTCGTTAGTATTTGATTATGCAGTTAGAATTATATTATATTTGATTAGATTTTGTTATATTAGATCTGGTTAGATTTTAAGTTTATTAGATTTGATTATATTAGATTTGGTTAGATTTTAGAATATTATCTATATTTTTACTATAAATATAAGACATGAATAAGAGAGATAGTGAGTTCGCCATATGAGCTCCCGGAGCTCCCAAAGTTCAATATCTTCTCTCTCCAGTTCGCATACTTTTCCACATACTCCTCCTTAAAAGCCCCACAAATTGGTAGCGGAGCAAAGGTTTTCTTGAGAGACCTGTGAGAATGGAGAGTGAAACACAATCGGCTTTTAGCCAAAATATCGCGCCATCAGTGTTTGATGGGAAAAATTATCAAGCATGGGCTGTTCGAATGAAAGTCTATCTTGATGCTATGGATCTTTGGGAGGTTGTCGAAGAAGATTATGACGTTGCATCGTTGTCTGCGAATCGACTTGGTAGCACACATGAAGATTATGACAGTGCATCGACTTGGTGGCACACATGAAGATTATGACAGTGCATCGACTTGGTGGCACACATGAAGATATATGAAGATTCGCCAATTTGGGAATATGCAAATACTACGACAAGGAGGAGCTTGTTAGGATATGTCTTAGTATTTGATTATGCATTTAGAATTATATTAGATTTGATGAGATTTTGTTATATTAGATTTGGTTAGATTTTAAATTTATTAGATTTGATTAGATTTGATTATATTAGATTTGGTTAGATTTTAGGATATTATCTATGTTTTTACTATAAATATAAGACATGAATAAGAGGTATATTGAGTTCGCCATATGAGCTCCCGGAGCTCCCAAAGTTCAATATATCTTCTCTCTCTAGTTCGCATATTTTTTCACATAGTCCTCCTTAAAAAACCCCACACTACGCACCCAATCCACAAAGCCGATTCCTTTCTTGCCCATGTCCGTTCAACTAAGCCTTCGATTCTTTCCTGAGCTTTCAGTTGGTGTAATAACCCCACGATTTTCTATTTACTTCTCTCACCAAGCCATCCCAGCCAACCGAACCAATTGTTGCAGTCCCACAGTAATAAAGCTTTTGGTATATTGGTGTTAGTTTTTATATTTATATATTGCACAATTAAAATATAACTTTCTTTAAATTGAAGAGAGGAACAAAAATTGTTAGAATAACTAAATGACAAGGGAATCGGTGGCGTGGATGTAACTTAAGAAAGTATTGGAGGTAGCATCAATTATTTAAAGATTTTGTCTTCTAATAAAAAGGGTATGCAAGGAGAGGTCGGCACTGGGCAGCAGCGAGAAACGGAATTGTTAGAAGGGGTCCACATCCAACAATGTAAATGTAATGTGATGGGAGTTTCCCTCCGAAGAGGAAGGGTAAGTTAAACAAGGAAAGAATGGAAATTAAATTAAAATAAATAAAAAAAATTACGTTACAGTTACGAGAGAGTCCAAGAGTTTCGCTCAAGTTTGTGAGAAAGGTGCAGAAGAAGCTAATGTGTAATTGGCCTGTGTGGGAAGAAGAAGCAGCATAATAACTCTACAGATTCCGAGGTTCGTACTGATTTCTTCTTCAATTCTGGAATCTTCTTCTTTTTGTTTAGCTTGACATCCACTCCTCCTTTTCCTTCTCTTCCTGTTTTGTTTCTTGCCATTTTGCCTTGGTTTTAGTATTTTAAGGAGAGGAGGAGACAGCAGCCGATTAGGAGAAGGGAGGAAGAGAGAATGGAGAAGAAGATGAAAGAAGTGATTCGACTGGAGAGGGAGTCTGTTATCCCGATCCTGAAGCCCAAACTGATAATGACCTTGGCCAATCTCATCGGTCCCTACTCTGCTACTTTTGTTTTGTTTCTCATTTTGATCTCATTTCTTGAGTTTTCTCGATTTTTTTCTATTTTCATTTACGATTTTGATCTTTTTGTTGTTAGTTTTGTTTGATACGATAATGGCTAATTCCCTCTGCAGAACACGGTTCGGACCGTGCCGAGTTCCTAAAGCTATGCAAGAGAGTGGAATACACAATTCGAGCTTGGTATATGTTGCAGTTTGAAGACTTGATGGTACTCTCATTCATTCTTAGTAAGCTATACGTTTGCATTTCTTTCTTTTTTTTTTCTTTTTTTAATCATTCAAAATTTTGAATAATTCGCAGCAATTGTATTCTCTCTTTGACCCTGTAACCGGGGCCAAGAAATTGGAGCAGCAGAACCTCTCTCCTGAAGAAGTTGATGTGCTCGAACAGAATTTCCTCACTTACTTATTTCAGGTGCTCCTCTTTTGTTTGCCTTTTCTCATTCTCTCCTAGTTTACTTATTTGATTGCCTTTCAGGTGATGGATAAGAGCAACTTCAAAGTTACATCCGATGAAGAGATTGATGTTGCACTCAGTGGGCAGTATCTCTTAAATCTCCCCATCAAAGTTGATGAATCCAAGGTTTGTCGTCATGCCTATTTACATGCAGATTTTTTTAGAGATTTATAGTAGACGCGCTTTGTCCCCCTTTTTGCTTGTGTAGCAGTAGCTTTAGCATCTCATCACAACATGATGTTCTTCTTCTTTTTGAATGTAGCTTGACAAGGAGCTTTTAAAGAGGTATTTTGCAGAGCACCCTCAGGAAAACCTCCCAGATTTTGCTGATAAGGTATTGCTTCAAATGTAGTATAAGAGATAAGTAGCGTTTGGAAGGTATTCCTGCTATAGCTTTTTATATGGGATGCCATTACAGCAATCTTCCCTTTCCGGTGTTGGTTGCCTTTCCTCAAATGCAGATGTGGCATGGCTGGCTCTTAGCCACCCTTATTTCATGAACATCACATATTTCCCACATGCTTTCTTTGCTGATATACTCCCATGCAGTGGTCTCATGTTTATCATCTTGATTGGTAGTTTACTTTTTCTCCATTTTTTCCCTTTAGCAGTATCACAGTTGACAATGAGGTGTGTGGTTTAAAGGATTGCTAGTAGATAACTATGTTCACTTCAGTTTCTCAAATGATAAACTTTGGAACTATTGATTTATAAATGTTCTTAGGCAATTTGGGTATTCCTTTTTGAATATTGATGGAAATATAATTTTCAAACCTAAATGATTGTAGTTGAATGATATATTGTCTGAAGATAGTAAAAACCCCAGAACAAGAAATGAGGAATCAGAATGTTGTAGATAGATAAATTTACCAATGATAGAGCAGATTTGTATACCTTGTCAGGTTTGCTTTTATTTCAAGGCCATTTTTGTTATTTCTGGCATAACTTTGCTCTTGCCAAAAATATTCTCGAGCCTTGCAATAGCTTTTGACTTGACACTAGAACCAAAAGGCTGAGAAACATCAGCCAATGGCTGCTGGCAGAAAGAGCCTTCCTTCCCAGGGTTTAAGATTTTCTTTTGCCGTTTTATTTTGACATTATTTTCTTGCTTGAATAGGTGAAGATAACATTTTTAGTAGTTTAACCTCAAAAAAAACATTTTTAGTTGTTGGCTTCTATAAAAAAATTGAATCTTTTAGTTCCTTTGGCACCTAGAATCTCAGACTCTCGATAAAACAGGCATATTTGCCTTTGTGAACTTGTGTATTAACTGTTCCAGAATATTTAATTTATTGATCTGCTCTATTTTGTCTGCTCACATGGATTGACTTTGTGTTATGGGTTCATTTTATTTATATGAATCTTTTGGCAGATGGCAGTTCAAGTTTACCTTCTCTCACTACAAACAATTTATTTATTTTTTTGTGAAAGCTAATGTTTCATTTTGTTTTCATGTTTTTAGTACATTATATTTCGACGGGGAATTGGAATTGATAGAACAACTGATTATTTTATCATGGAGAAAGTTGACATGCTCATTGCACGATTTTGGGCATTTCTATTAAGATTGACGAGGTAAGAAGTTTCTTCATGATGTGCGATGTTAATTATTTCACTAGAGATGATTGAATAATGAGTTGAAGGATTCATGATTTATCGGAAAAACATATTCTCACAATCTTGCTTTGGAATAATGAGAATTGTTGTTCAAATGGCATGTAGAATTATTTGTTGCTTTTCTCTGAAGTTACAACTGTTTAACTAGAGAATGCAAGTATCCTGGTTACTGTCAACACGTTGCAGTTTCTCATCATAACTTGTAGATTTGCTTTGTTTTGCTTCATATCTATATCCTTAAAATTCTTTTCATTTTTTTTGTGGTGATTGCAGGCTAGAGAAACTTTTTTCGAGAAAGTCAACTGGAAGACAGAAGAAAGATCCAAAAAAGAATGATGAATTGGACTCTGAAGCAGCTCGCGATGACTTGGTTGTTGAGCGGATTCGTCTGGAAAAAATGGATATGAGGTTGTCTACTCTATTTATGTATTGCTAATCTCAGCTGACAGTCTTACCATGATAGCATGTTACTGTACCATTTCTATTAGCTGCCTTTTGGCAATGTTAACCGTTGGTTGTGTTTTCTGCTTTCAAAGGTGGACCATGTGGTGTGCAACTGTTTTTTCTTCTTCATGTGGGAAATCTAGAATCATATTGAAAGTTCAGAATAACATCCTAATCATTTTTGTTTCTTATCATCTCTATGTGGATCACTTTAAACGATTTGACAATTTGTGTTTGTATCATAAAAAAAACCATCATTGAGTAGTCCAAGTTAGAAAAAGAATCAATCTTCTATGACTGCATTCATTGCTCCTTTTCAAAACTGTTTATCATTTTTACTGGAAACCTTACTCTAATCTCATAATTAATGACTTCCATGGAGATTAATATAATTTAATCAATTTTTGTATTTAGAGAATCCAAAATTTTCGGAAAATTGAAAATCTACAGGCTGAATTGCTGCTTTTAAAATTTGAAAAAACAAAAGCAGTCATCTTTTCCTTGTGACACAGAATGTTGCAAGTAGTAAGATTGTGTGTACTGTAGTTAAAAACAGCTACATATGTTGGTTGGTTTGGAAGGTTTACATGTTCAATAACATCTACTAGTTGAAACTAAAATCACAGAAATTGCAAGTAGTAAATCAAAACTTCCTGCAATATGTATTTGTTTGATTTTAAGTTGTATATGTTTATTATCTAATTATCTGTCTTGTAATTACTGTCACATTTCATTGCTCTCCTCTAGTGTCGGCAACATGCTGAGAAAGACTACAATCCAAGAACCTACATTTGATCGGATAATAGTTGTATACAGGTACTGTTTATGTTTAATTGCTGAAACTTATCTAATATGTATAGTTTAGAAGCTCTTTCATTTTTCCTCTTGTAGTTTCCTTGACCCGACAGTTTAGGACTTCACTAAAAGATTGTTGGATCCATTCCCATTGCCCGCTTGTCGAGAACCTTTAGGAATATTTGTGGGCCTGCAAGCATATGAGTCTTACATTGAATTGAAATTTTTTCATACAAAGAAGACCCAGCAAAAAGAAATTTTATATTTTTAACTATCTTTTTCAAACTTCCATCAGTCATTTCAGTGTAAAAAGGATGATCTTTAGAAGCATGATTTTTTTTTGGGAGAAAAAATGTATGGTCTATAAAATTAGCATAGACTAGCATACTTCTACTTACAAATTCAGTAGGCTTAATTGAAATTTTTTGGCAGCATTTTAATTATCTAACTTTATTGAATGAAATAAGTTGCATATAATATAAGAATTGTCTAGTAAAAGAAATACATAAGAAATCCTAAGAACTTGTTGTAAATCTGACTGGTTGGATGTATCTTTCGAGATTTAGTCGATATGTATAGAATTTCCTCAGTTGAATTACTGATCTTCTCAGACATAAAATGATGATCAATCTGCACTTGTTTGGTTCGGTCAAGGTGTAATAGGTTCTTGGCTATGCTAATCATAAATTGATTGTCACAGTACATCAATATAGATCCTTATTAGTGTCCTTAATTCCTTTACTAGTCTATGTATCCATATTCCTTCACAAATACACAATGTCAAGTCTCTGAATTCTGCTTCAACATTGTTCCTAGAGACAACAGACTGTTTCTTGCTTCTCCATGTTACCATTTTCATGCACACTAGTGCAATAGCCTGATATGGAATGCTTATCACTTGCATCACCTACTCAATTTGCATCTGAAAAATTTCAATGTTCTCTTATCATTCTTCTTGAACAATATTCTGTTTCCTGGTGTTCTCTTTGAATAACTCAAAATCTTGTTCATTAGTTCTTCGTTAGGACTATTTATGAATTGACTAATAACACTCACAAAAAATTCAATATCAAAGTGTATATGTGACAGGTCAGTAAACCATCCAACAAGTTTTTGATGTTTTCTTTTATCATTGATGCAGAGTCTTTTTCATTTCTTATCTCATTAGCCGAATCCATAGGAGTCGCTACTGGGTTGAGTCATAGAATGTTTTCTTCTTTCAGTAAGTCCAGAACATATTTGTGCTGTGAGATGAATATTTATGTAAATGACTCTAGAAAGTCCATCTGGTAGCTGACTGGTCAGACATACTCTTTCCAACCAATTGGGTACAGTTTGATCAATTTACTGTAACACGCACATCATGCTTGATTGCTTGGACTAGACCTCGGGTTCTTGGCAAATAGACTGATTTCAGTTTGACAGTGAAACTGTTGGTTGTTCTTGACAACCGATAGGTAAGACATCAGAATTCCAAAATAACAAAGTTTTAGTTTACATGGAACATCTTACACTAACAAATGCTTAGTTGAGGTTGGGTTAGAAAAACTATTCCATTCTCTTACCTTCTAGAAGAAGCTTGTGCTGTCTCGGGATGTCTCAAAAATTTTATAAGGGTAGTCTTATCATTCTAAACAAAGCACACTCTTGCTTTTGGCAGCCTCAGTACTTGTTTGTGATGAAAGACTACCTGATAGGAAAAATAAAAATGCAGCTTGAAGGCGCATATTAGTTTGCAAAATAAGTCTTACTGGATAAAGTTCTTTATGTTTATTGGTCTTTATGATTTACCTGTGTTTAATCTTTTGCAAGTAATATTAAAGTTTATTCCTCCATTGGATAGATCAGGATCTTTGTGTATATCTTTTTTGGTTATTCTTAATTTATAGTTTAATTATTATTTTCTGAAGAAATGTTAGTCGAATTACTGAAGGTGCTTGTGCTGCTTTTCTTTCTCTTATGCTATGATGTTGCCATTATTTCAAGGTTGGAATATTATGATTTTTAAACTCAAGATGCATGCATGTTATGAGGTTATTGATGTGAAATAATGATCTTTTTTCTAAATGAAGGACTTGAAAAGCACCGAAGACGGTAATCATGCTTTCACTTATATTCTCTTATGCATCTAATTATTTGTTCATATATTTTATTCATCTGGATAATAGGGTGGAGTGCTTTTATTGACTTGTTCTTTAAATTAGTTGGCACTGAAATTAGTCATTGAATGTTGATAGAAATTTGGTTATTGAAGAAAATGATTCTTTGTAGGCAAGCTGGCACCAAGATGAAAAAAGAGCACGGAATTTATATAAAACATTTCAAAAACATACCAATGGCAGATCTGGAAATAGTTCTTGTAAGATATTTGCTACTGCTCTCCCCTCACTCACTGATCGTCTACATTCTCCTTTGGCCTCAGTAAAAATTTAAACTGAGACATTCTGTGTTCAACAGCCTGAAAAAAAAAATCCCGGTTTGACTCCAATGGACTGGGTAAAGTTCTTGGGTTCTGCAATAGTTGGTCTGGTGAGTCTTATGCATTCATCATTCTTCATTGCATATTTATCATGTTCAAATTGACTTAGAATACTTTTCTTTACAGGTTGCTGTAGTTACTTCACTTGAAATTCCTAAAGCTGATCCTTGGGTCATTTTTGCTGTTGTTTCCACAGTTGTCGGTTACTGTGCTAAGACATATTTCACGTTAAGTCTCTCAATCTCTCTCCTCCTATTGTTTGGTCTCTTGAGCTCAAAAATGTTCTATACATGTATTAAATCCTTTGCATGATCTCTGTGCGTGTTACACAATAGTCTGATTGATTGATAAAATCATTGAGCATAATTGGGCCTGTTTTGCAAATTCTCTACCGGTGACTGTCTTCCAGTACTACAGTAATAGTCATGAGGGTTCAGATTTTGAATCCTGTCAGCATTTCTTCTATTACTGAGTTATAATTTGCACGTTCAGAAAATATTCCTGGATGGCTACTAGTTTTTGTTATGGATCTTACTTGTAAAACCGTGTGTGAGCTTGTTCAGGTTATGTCTATTTTTCTTTCAGTTATTTGTTGTAATCATTCATCTTTCATGGTCCTGCTTGCGTATCCTGATTGTTATTATTAATATTTAGACCATAAGTACATCAAAGCTGGTTTTCTCTGGTTTTCCAGTTCAGTTTTAGTTCCTCCATTCTTTTTTGATTTCTCATATTCTTATTGTTTCTTCCTTTAACTGCAGGTTTCAGGCAAACTTAGCTGCATATCAAAACTTAATTACACAGTCCATGTATGACAAACAACTAGACAGTGGAAGAGGCACACTTCTTCACTTGTGTGATGATGTGATTCAACAGGAAGTGAGTTTCAAGCACATCTTATGTGTGATCACCTTTTTCTAACTTTTAACAATTTGGAGATAGTTCTTTTTTATTGATGAACAGTATGATGTGCAATGACTATTTCTGGCAGTGATCTCTTTCATTGAACTGGAGATTCTTTTGGCTACTGAGACACATCCCAGATTATTGCTTTCTTGTTATCCATTTTGAGTTAACTTCATGAGCTATTAGCCCTATATAATTGATTCCAGATACTTGCTAGTTAGATTTTGTAGATGCTGCTAGTATTGTATGGAGCTTCTGACAACATGACTTTTACTGTGCCTTGTGTGAGCAGTAATGTGCATGTTTAAGTGCACATATGGCATAGATTCGCTCATTCGAGATGCATGAATTAACTTATTATTACAGGTAAAAGAGGTTATTATTTCATTCTTTATTTTGATGGAGCAAGGGAAAGCCACGAGGCAGGTACGGATTTTATCCCACTTTTTATTTCTATAATTGCTCTTCCCACTGGTGGTTGTAGAAAGTATTGAGTCCTATGCTGTATGCCATAACCTGTTTTTAACTTTGTTGTGTTGTGGATTAGGATCTGGATCTGCGTTGCGAGGATTTAATCAAAGAAGAGTTTGATGAGAGCTGCAATTTTGATGTGGATGATGCAGTTGAAAAGCTAGAGAAGTTGGGTATTGTTGCCCGGGTAAGAAACTGTTTCATTCTAATAGCACTTGATACATACGAAATAGAATTAGTGGTTTCATATCATCTAAAATGGAATCTATTCAATCATGTAATTCTTTTTTTTTTTAATATCATATTGAGCATCCACAAATTTAAAAGATTAGGCATTCTAGATTACTGAATGTTTTTAAAGATTAATTCTGTGGGGAAATATAGTTTGAGGATTACCCAGCCATTGTTGAAATTTGTGGGGCTTGGAGGTGGTTCTGATAGGAACCTGTATAAACTCAAGAACCAGAAGAGCAATAGCAGTGATGTATAACACAGAATGAAATAAGAAATGCAAACCGACTAGTATTACTGAAAATGAACCCTGGACAACAGCAGGAACCCCCTCCCTGAGTATCCACCACTCCCAAAATGGGGTATACAACCAGACAAAACTCTCCTTGTCCTCCTCGTACCCCTCCCCTGTCCTTAAAAGGACTATGATACCTGACAGAATCCTAACAACCTGTGCCACCACATCCCACAGATTATTCTTTAATAGAGAATATCCGATATTCTGTCTTGAGATAAGTCTAATGATTGTCGAATTACTTCTTGCCACTCTGACTATAAACAAAACAAACAGGTGGCCTATCAGGTTCCTATGGTGTCAGGATAGTAATTAGATTGACCAAGTCAACTGTATCCTGATAGCATATCTAAAAACACACATACTTGATGAAGCATTTTGGAGGCATTTGTGTGTTCTATGGTGTTATAATGAGACAAAATTCAATCAACTGCATCCTAAATGCCATGTAGCTGAGGATGCATACTTGAAGAAACATTTGCACAGAACTCCATAGTTATTCCAAGATGGGAGCATTTTGGAAGGGTTCACTTTCCTTTCTTCAATTATAATTAGCAGTATCTCCAAATTGCCCCATCATTAGTGATTGCAAATACCTTATGCACTGCAGCGATTGCAGTGTTTTGCATATCGAATCAACAGTTAGCTTAAAGACCTTCGTATAATTTTTGTAGACAATATGTAGCTACTGATTTTTAGATCTTAACAGAGTCGTAAATGAAACCAAAAGCATAATAAATATTATTTCTCCTTAAAAAGCTTCCAAGTTTCAGTAATGTGCCATCAGGTATGAGGCTTTTGCCATTATAGGCTCCCACTGGTTCAGCAGGTAGAGGACTTGATTTTGGGTCAGCATAAGCAGGGCTGAGAAATATTGTGACATTATGATGGGATGCTATACTCTCTGATGGAAAAATGATCTCAGAGAATGACTGTTTAAGTTTTCATTATCGTATGTCATATTGTTTTGTTTCTTCTTAGCACGTTAGAATCTTGAAGTGCAGGACACTCTTGGACGGTATTATTGTGTTGGGCTGAAACGTGCCAATGAGATTATTGGAACCACTACTGAAGAGCTCGTCCTCAAGGCAAAACAGGGTATTGCTAGTACCTAGTGACTGATGCTGTCGTTGGTAGGCGAAATTTTCTCTACTGAATCCATACTGAGCAGGTCGTTTCCAATAATAGTATACCTGAGCTTTTTATCTTCTGTTTTGCAGATGAATGGTGGGAGGTCAACTTTTTATCTCCATTGCTATCCTATAAACTTTAGCTTCAGTCATCTTCTGTTGATTTTATGTAAATATCAATCACGAGGTAACTTTTATACTATAAATCTTTGATTTGATTTAATATTCTTTTGTGTTACTGTACGACAAAGATTTGGTGGATTTGATTTGATTTAGTTTGATTTAGTATTCCTTAAAAGCAGATCAACTGAAGAGTAATAATTTGAATTTCCTCAAGGCTCTATCTAGGAGTGTGCATTATCAAGTTCAATTGGTATATTTTTCACTATTATTATTTGGTGCTGTTTTTTCTTACGGAACCGAACAGATAAGAAAATCAGTATATACTCTTCGGTATATCAGTTATTGGATACCGAACCGAATTGATACTATAAATACCTAAAAACCCTAAAATAATCACCTTTTACCCAGTACACCCTCTCTCTCTCATCTAGCGGGAGCCCCTCTTTTCCTCTGCCTTCTATCTTCTCCCTCGCATTTTTGCCGGCCTCTTTTTTTCCCTTTGCTTTACCTTTTCTCCCTCTCACGATATTTAGAAGCTCCTTCATCCACCAAATTCTCCCGGCCCTGTAATCCTTATTTTAACTTCGCAAGCCATAGCGAAGGGGATTGGTAAACACTGAATCAACCATGCCCAGATTTTTATCTCAGTACTTAACAACTCTTCATCCCTCGAGCCGCGTTTTGGCATGGGATTAGTCGCTTGCTTTTTTAACCAACTCTGGCTAATTATTTTCTTGAATCAATCGACTCTGAAAATAATGGCTCACAGTCTTGAACCATTTGCTTTCTTGGACAGTAAAAATAATAACCCAGACAGCTATGCCTGAATCAGTATTCTTTGATTTGTTTTTTATTTTCTTTTATTTATCGGTATTGATATTTCAATAAAAAAAATTGATTTTAAAAATTAAAAAAATTTACATCTCGGTTACTACATTTTACATTCTGCACATCCCGAGCTATATCTTTCTTGCCGATAATCTCAATGAAGCAACTTACCATTGAGCAAAAATGATTTAAATCATTTAGAGAACTCGTAAAACCTCAAACACTACTTCCGTAACACAGTAACATCTAAACACACCGCATATATAGATAGAAGATTAAACTACCCTTACAAAGGTATAAGAATTACCGTCTATGTCCAATTCATCACTAATTAAAAGGAATTCCAAGTTTCTGATTGATGTGCCCCATTAATTTAAAAACGCGAGGACTAATAGTGTTATCTTTCGCCATTTTGGCACTAAATAGTTTCTTGGAGGTCTCATACCTCTCTCATAATGCTTCTTCTTGGAAAAATTCGTGTACATAATTGGTAATCTCAAATATCACCATGTCATCATATTTTCCTAGTAATTCGAAAAATATAGAAACAATTAAAATGCAGCTGTGAAAATATGATTTTATGTTGTGATGCACTTATGTTTGAAATGATATTAATATGATTTTAAATAAATAAGATATACATGTTTTCAGTTCACCAATGGACAATATATGACATGTCAATTGCAACTGAGGTTTTACAAATCTCAAGTATTATTTTCAGGACTGAGCGTTTATAGAGTGCAACTGGAATATTGCGTTCATATTTCTATTCATTATCAGAAGCCAGCAGAGTCCATTTCTTCCAAAGCACTTCCACGGATATAGCGATTGGTTATCTTTATAATGAATTTCTTGGAGATTTCAATGATGACATTCAGACATACAAGACAAAATATTATGCCCGAAAATGTTGTTCCATTGAAGAAAAGGATCTCCAGAAACATTATGCACTCATGGCGAGACTATTCTTGTGAGACCTCGCTCTTTTAGAGGTTTCCATCAGTTATTCTTCCTTTTTATTTTTATCGTATAAGTTATTTTTCAGCATTTTGAGTGTTAGATATGTACTAGACCTATTAGCTAATGACTTCGACGCCCGTACGAGTCATTTCGGCAATGCCTAAATTTTTACTGTATCCATTTCTACCGTATTAGTTTAGTAAGTCCCCGAGTTTTACCCCGTCGAGGACTCCGGATGAGTTTTGTTTACCGTGTGACAGTAACATTTTACGATTTAGATGGACCTGAGTGAACCTTAGACACCTGAGTAACCCTATGAAAGGTAAAAGTGAGTAATTAGATTCTTGGCAATGTAACTTCTCAATTAACATAAATATAAACTACTTATATGACGCAGTTTTACGAATTGTCCGATCGTAAAACTGCTGTTGACAGTAATTGATTCGTATCTTCATATTTTCGGTCCAATTACCATTCCCAAGGCCCAAGTCCATTCGGAAATTTCCTAAGGCCCAATGTACTCATTCTACATTGATTAAATTGACCATGTAATTAGACAATCATCATAGAGTAAAATCAGATTACACTAGTCACAAAAACAATTGATCACCGTAAATCCCTGATTTTTTACCGTACCGTAACTCAGCAATTAAAGTGGGTAATTACATAAGATTTTCACCTGAATTAAACCTACATTACCTTACCATACTTACCTCAGGATCCACATCACATACAGCCATAATTTGGGTCTCTTATGTGTTTATACAAGTTGAGTGTCTAGTTGTGCCATTATTGTTCAAATCTGCCTTCACATGCTTAACCTTTTGTGTAGGCCACATTCTAAATCAAAGTTGTTTGCCATTTTCATACCTGATGTTTTTTCTTTCAAGTTAAAGTCGGAATTCCTCTCATGGTAGTGATTCTTTTGAATTTTTCTTTGTTTTATATTGGTTAATAACCCACCTAACTAGACATTACACACATGATTAATTCAAACTTCAACCTTCCCCTAACACACTTGATTAAGCATCATTTCCTGGCTCTCCCACCAGAATTTTTCTCTCCTTTTCCAGCTAAAACACACCTCTCCACTTACCCTTGTCTGCCATTGCAAGATTCCCACTCACTTTCATCTGATTGCCATTGGTTTGGGAACCCATAGATCACTCACCATCTTGCAAATTCTGGTTTCTCTTGTGTGTCCCCTCTTGAGTCCGACTTTCCCTATCTTTGGCATGCATTTTCTTCCACTTTCTAGTCTATTCTTGCTTGCCTGAATGTACACCTAAGTCACCAGAAGTCTCACCTGAAATACCAACCAAAACTTGTGCTGCTGCAACCAAACCTTTTCTTCTATCTTTTGGAACTAATCTGTTCTTGATCTTGGTATTTATCTTCTTCAATTTTTCTTCCTTCTCTAAGCCTATCTGAACACCCTCTCTGATACCTTGAACTCTTCTTTGAACCAACCTGCCAAGAAACTCAAGACTGAATCCAGAAATTCATTCCCCAAGTTCATAAACCAAACTCGTCACCCTACAGTTTCCGCAACTTGTAGATTTTCTATCTTTTTTTCTACTCGGCCAAATTTTGCATTCTTCATATCCACGTTCTTCTTAGAATGTCAGGAATCTACGATAAAAATTTCATGAGAAATCGTTAAGTTTAACCTATCGGAAGTACCCTTAGACCCACAAGTATCACAATCAAACAAGATACATCAAGGTGAGTTGTTGATTAGTGAGTATATATATATATATACTTGGGTCAATTAGATCCATAAGTGTTCTTTGGATTTGAGTATGGAGCTGATGGATCTTAACCATGAGTATGTTACGATCTTAATGGTAGGCATAGCAGGACTTGTAGGAAAGGACTCCGTGATCAGAGACAAAAGGTGGGAGACTTCGTATCATCGGTTTGATCGGCTACTCACCTTTAATATAGTTTACATAAATGATTTTTGTTTTGGTTTTGAATATGAGGCATGCTTGAAATGGTTTAATTACGACTAGTGATGTACTCGGCATGTGTTTGAAAATTAATATTTATGTATGTGTTTTTGGTTTTGTGAAATATGTGTGAAAACTACCCACATATTTAAATGTGTTTGTGTTTAAGATGAAGAATAGAAACTTGGATGGGTGATGTTTACACTTGATGTTGTCGAGTATCACATGCCGTTTTCTAAGTGTTTCTCCTTTTTGTTTTGGCATGATTTGGGTGTTAAGAACTTACAAGGATGCATGTTTGAAAAAAAAAATTTATGAAAGATGATTTAGCATGATTTTTGGTTACTTTACCATTTCTATACACATGTGTTGTATGATGTTTTGAACATGTGTAAATTATCCCATTGAAATGATTTTATGAATTTTGGGGCATGTTGGTGGGTATATATATAAGAGATATGATACCGTGAATTACACGAAGCGCTTGGCCAATGTGAGGTAAGTATTCGAACATCCCGTAGTAGGGGAGCGATTCTTACCGTAGGGAGTTGTATGGTTACGCTATGTGACCTTTGATCACAGGTCGTGAGTATGGAGTGTGGAGGACGTGTGTATTCCCTCCGCTCCACAGACAACAATGACGGTGGGACATTTAAACATAACTTGTAATAACTCAAACTTTACTGCCATTGGGCCTCCGACGGTTCTACGCGCCGAACCGATTCGTGTGGTGTTTTATGTCTGTCCCGTGGGATTTCTCGATACGATATGATGCGTTTACCGTAACCACTCATTTTAAACCGTTGAGTTTGATTTTTGAACTTTCACTATTCATGTTACTTACACCGGTTTTATACTTGCATTTTAAAAGAAAAGGTTTTTCGTATTACCTCTACTCACTCTCTGTGAACGCTTATGATGTTGTGTCTCTCACGGAGGTCCTAGTGATCTCACCCCCATTTGTTATCCCTTTCAGGTTCAGCTGAAGAAAAGCCTAGCCTCCCATAGAACATCGAACAGTAGGTGCTGAACTATGGCTATGCAGTTGTGTTTGTGGTTTGCATGCATATTTATATTTCGGACTGTAATAAATACTTTGGATTGGACTTTCATCCTTTTTGGGTTGATTTGGTTTTCCATTGTTTTATTTTTTTGTTGAAATGTTTTCCCGGATTGTGTGTTTTCAAAATAAATGTTTTTTTTCTCTTTTACAAAGCCTTCCGCTAAACAACTTCGAAACTTGGTGTTTGAAATAATCTAAGTTGTTCTTTTAATAAATATTTTCAAACTCCTTACAAATACAAAGATTTTAGAACCATGCTCAAACAATTTTTCATGAGTGTAAAGGTTTCCTTGAATATATGAGAATCCAATAAACTTATATGAGAATCCAATAAACTTGGTTGTATTGCTGATAAACGGCAACCAGAATTTTATAACTTTATGGATTTTGTAAGAGAAGTCTTGTAGGGTTCTGGTTGGTCCCTCGGTGGGGTCAATTCGAGTCCTACGGCGGTGAGGTCCGGTATCCGGGATCGGGTCCTCACAATTCTATACCCTAGGAGGTTCTAATGAGCTAAAGGAAGTATTTGTCTCATCTCTTCCAGAAGTCATCTCGTCCAAAATGTACAAGTTTCTCCAGTAGTCTAGATCCAATGTCACAATGTGCACCTTGGGTCGGCTATACCAGCTCGCCCTCGAAGTTCGAATGCAACTCTGTGAACAGCAGAAGCCGTTCCAAGACTTCCAGAAGTCAGAAGCAAAAATTTCAAAGATTTGTCAACAGGCACACGTCAAAATAAAATGCAAAGATTCCAATTGTACATGCACGACAAAAAAGAAACATAATTTTTGGCAATGAAAAAGGAAGAATAAAGAGGACAGACGACCTGACAAACGGCCACAAAGATTCTCAAAGAAACCTTATCGTTTATTTAAGAAACGTAATACACGGGGAAAAAGAGGTGCCCGATGCTACATCTGTGGCCAGAAAAGACATTTTGCAAAAAATTGTCCTAACAATCCTAAAATATTTGCTCGTCTTATCTCTTATGTCAGCAAAGAGACTAGTCTATCTGATGCAGATATTGAGTCTCTCTTTTCAGAACAGGAAGAACCAACTTCAGAAACAATCTTTGGACTATCTCAACAAGATGAATCAACAACATCTTCCTCTAGTGAAAACACCTTCTCCTCTGAAGAAGAATTTGAGGATCATCTCCAAATCCTTCAAGCAGAAGACAAAACAAAAGTTATTCAACCAGCTATTCCCGTCCATGTTCTTCCTTCCATATATGACAGGCCAATATTAGTTATTGGATTTCATGACACGGGTGCACACAAAAGTTTTCTCAATCCAACCATTCTTCCACCGGATGCTTGGACCAAGCACTTACAATATTTCAAGGCCGCAAACGGAAATTTTTTTTGCACAGAGCTCATTACCAAACAAAGGATTGGAATACAATTCTTCCCAGGATGCACCATTTGGACATGAGTCTTTGGCACAAAATTACCAGACAAGGATCTCCTGATTGGTTTCGATATTTATTGACAAGCAGAAAAATTACAAATCCTACCCACAGGATTGAAGTTTAGGAGGTTCTTTCGGCCATACACTGATATTCCTAGACTCTACTCTCTGTCAGACGTCAATAGCAAGTTCAAAAAATGGTCTCAAGAACTTTTTCCCTATTACACCAACAATTATGCTGAATTCAATCATCCTTCTCCATTATGGAAGAACTCAACCTTTTACGTTTCCTTACCTTTCAAGCTGAACGAGGACGTCAACCCCACAAAGGCTTCTCATCCAGAAATGACTCCAATAGATCTACAATTAGCACAAGAAGAATGTACCCAATTGTTACAACAGGGACTTATTGAGCCAATCTTCTTAGAATGGGCATGCCAGGCTTTCTATGTTGCAAAGAGGTCAGAATTAGCAAGAGGAAAGAAGAGATTGGTTATTGATTACAAGCCTCTCAATCATTTTCTCAAAAATGATAAATTCCCACTTCCAAAAATCTCCTCTTTATTTGTACACTTCTCAAAGGCTCGGATCTTCTCCAAATTTGATCTCAAGGCAGGATTTTGGCAATTGGGGATTCATCTGGAAGAGTGGCATAAAAAGGCCTTTTGCATCCCTGATGCTCAGTATCAATGGACAATTATGCCATTCGGTCTGAAGACTACTCCAACCGTCTTTCAACGAGCAATGATACGAATCTTCCAACCGATACTCTACAGTTCGCTGATCTACATCGATGACATCTTTCTCTTCTCAGAAACAACTGAAGATCATGAATTTCTCGCTAAATTCACTTCTCGTGGATCAATATGGGATTATGTTATCTGATAAGAAATCCTCCATTGGACTATCCGAAATTGATTTCTTAGGAATAAAGATCAAAGACGACACATATTCTCCTGGAGAACACATTGTAAGGGAATTATTAAAATCTTTCTAGACAACAACTCCAACAATTCTTAGATATTGTCAATTACCTAAGAACTTTCATCCCCAATGTCTCCAGATATACATCAGTCCTCTCTAATCTCCTCAAGAAAGATTCACAGGATTTGCTACCTCTGTAAATCCCTTCAGATGGACAACAAATACTGCAGATAGATGCCAGTGATACTCATTGGGGAGCCGTTCTTTTAGAACAACAAGGAGCTCACAAACGACTATGTGGATATGCCAGTAGAATATTCTTCTACTCAGAATCACATTATCACACAGTCTACAAGGAGGTTCTTGCAGTTAAATGCGGAATAAAAAAATTTGAATTCCATCTTATTGGCCACTGATTCAAAATTCAGATGGACAATTCCTCCTTCCCAAGAGTTCTGACTTTTAAGAACAGAACGATTCCAGACAAACAACTCTTACGATGGGCTGAATGGTTTTCCTGATATGATTTTTTCGTAGAGCACACTAAAAGAAAAGACAATATTATTGCAGACCTCCTTTCCAGGTCTCTACGTCTGATTTCCCTTACAGAAGATTTTCCTTTAGTTCTTATGGCGGGACCATCCTCAAATCCATTCTGTTACAGATGTGGGAGATACACGAATCACTGGGCTCATGATTGTCCATTCTACAGAACTGGACTTAGTGGATGGAATTCTCTTGACCTGAGATAGTGCTTTGTCTCAGGCTCTCCTAAACCCGAAATTTTATGTCCACCAGGCCAAAAAGACCCGTTACCACCTGGACCAAATAAAACCCACCCCCTTGGTGATTTTATATAGACCCAAATAAACCACCCAACATTATGGACTGACTAGTCACCCATTCACCTCAAATTTCATCCTGACCTCCTCAACCCAAACCTCTATCAAATCCAACAATATGCAAAAAACTACATGTTTTCATACCTGATGATATTTAAAAAATACCAAGAGAAAAATATAGACATTACCGAGTCCTATTCACCTGACTATCTATTCTCCAGGATCAACATATTCCATATCTATGACTTGTGTGATGAAGAACTCTGGTATAATTGGTGTCTTCATACACTCTATTATGGAATGATAAAATTTAGAGTACGTGACATGTTGGAATACTTATTGGACTTAGATTTTGCTACTTCCAATCAATGGACATACCTACAGCTTTATGCTCCACTCAACACTTGGCGAACAGATTTGTACAATCTCCTCAGAAGAGCCCCACCGCCAAAGAGAGATACACTATATGTCACCTATGTGCTACACATGTCATATGGTGGAAGTATTCCCACATCTTTCCCAGTATGTCATCTGTACAAAACTTTGTACGATGTGAATCCAAACCCTGAATTCTTACATTTTGCTTGGTGATACTTGTGCCACATGAATGGTTACGATCGGGGGAAAATACAGCTTGCTACTACAACACTCTGTCCACCGTCCATAATACCACCATATTTTCAAGATTCCCAGCAATCTGATGAAAGACCTCCAGAATATGACCCAGGTCCTTATGCAGATACTGTTGACCAGACCATTTTGACAAAAGATACCGAAGACCTAGAACAAATGGATCAGATTGCCGCATTTGAAGACGAACAGATAATGACAGTTGTTACGTCAAAAATGTCCCACGACTCAGACGGAAACATGGATTGGGACCACGAACCTATCCATAAATAACTTTCTGTCTATATCAAAATCAAAGTCTATTTTCTGTATTCAATAATTACTCTTATGTCAGTATCAACGTCCAGTCTGCATGTCAATATCAAAGTCAAAGTCTGTTGTCTGTATTCAATAATTACCCTTATGTCAATATCAACGTCCAGTCTGCAACCTTTAAGACCTGTTACCCAGGTTAGAAGGTTAAAAATGACCGGTGACTCCGGTCTTTAAGTACTCTTGGTTGTCTATAAATAGAGGAGTGAAATGAATAAAAGAAAAAAGTTGAATTCTTGCTTCGAAATCTCTGATGGCCTTCTAAATAATTCTCTATCTCACTGAGTCTTAAACTCAGTATTATCTTGAGTCTATCTATCCTTGTTATCTCTTCAAATTATTATGCTACGGTCTTTTGAGAACACAAATTTTTCCTGAAGTGTAATGCCCGTGAATCCTCCGAAGAAAAAAGAGGCTGGGTTACTAAGGGATTGTTTAGGTTCTCAGAAGCTCCCGTCCTGATAGTTTGGAATCCAAGTATCTGATTGTATAAATCTCCTCAAGTTGGCTTTTGTTGCCCATTTGTATGATATCATCTTATTATTATTTTATTTTATGTCTTCCACTTTCATGTAATTGCTATTACTTCATTATGCGATTGTATATATCAATTATGCTAAGAAAAAAATTTAAAATAAATCAATTTTAATTAATACATAATTTCAAGGGTGAACAATGTGATTTTTTGGATTGGACCCGACAATATAAGTTCTAGGACAAATATACATGGACTACGTAAATGTAAAGATTGTAATTTTCGTTAAAGATTTTATTAGGCTTAGTCAATTCTTCAGGGTCTAACCCGACATTCAATATTTTCTACGTAAATGCATTTTCTATATTTTGTTTCTGTGGGATCCAACCCAGAATTTTGGATATAAGGAAACACAGAACTACATTGAATAGAGAAATGGAGTTAAATGCTTATCTGTGTCAGGAGCTTCAAGTTTGACGATGATGAATCTCTTGAAGGAGCAAAGATCTGGCTCTATTCACAGCATTAAAGCAGAGGCAGATATGTTCCTCCAGATCCTTGAGCTGCTGAACGAAATTTAGATGATTCTTTTCCAGTAGTTTCAGTACCTCTGAAATGGTATGCTTGTCGTTGCCCCTATCTTTTCCCAGCTGAATAAGAAGCTTGTCATCCTCCACGGCTGCATGTAAACGGGCTACAAGGCGGTCAATGGTATCAAGATCATAGTTTAGCACATAAGTACCTCTAGCTGCAGCGTCAAGTTGCTTAATACGAGCTAGCTCTCTCTGGGTCAAGTTGCCTGGCAGGAATGCTACCGTGCACAAGGGAGCAATGACAATGGCAGCCAGGGCATGAGTTGCAATAACAACAGAAGCCGCGGTAACAGCCACCGCAGAAGCTATAACACAAAGACTAGAGCCAGATGTTGCCCGTCGAACTAGGGATACTCTGCTGCGGGACTTGCGCAGCCGACATTCTAATTGTTGCTTAAGCAAGGAAAAGCAACGGCGCATTTCGTGGAAGTTATGAGAATTAGGACAAGGGAAAGGGTTTTCAACGCTATCAAACTGGACAAAGACGTCGCGAGCGCACTCACAGTGTGACTTAGATAGAGAATCAGATTCTAGGGGAATCACATCCAGGAGTGTATGGAGCGGGTTGTAAAGATCACGGGCACGGTCAACACTTGTTTGGATGAGGAGGCAGAGCTCGGTGGTTTCGGCGCTATGCTTGAAGTAAGTAGAGGCGAGGCTGGTGAGCGTATTATGCTTGGCGCGACGGAGAGCTTCTTCCACGTCCTCTTGGTTGGGGTGAAGTATCAGAGCCAGTGGCAGAGTACGGTTAGTACCCTGCTCATCTATATCGTTCAAGTTAATCTCAACCTGGTCAGAGACGTAGTCCTGGTGGGTAGGCACGTGAATGCGCGACCACATCTCGTTGTAGGAAGTTGTGTGGAGGGCGAGGGTGTATTCACGGGTGAGATTAATGGTGGGGGAGGGCTGAGTACTGGATATGTGCGTGGGCGTTCCATCGGTGGAATTTCCTGCTTGGATGAAGGATAGATTTGAGTCAGACAATTACTCGAACACATGACATACAAGGATTGAGTCAATGTCAGGCAAAACATAGCATTGATCCCTCTTACCTTGAGAAATGGGTGGTGGATTATGAATATCGAGAGCTGCGGGGGAGGTGGGCCTAGAAGCCGTCGTAGCCGATGATGATTTAAAGGAGAGGCACTGCAACATTAATCCTTACTTCCAAACAAGGAGGAAGATAGCGATGATCGGGAAAAGTTAGACGTATGATTCCTCCGAGTCCGATTGCCGAAATAGGAAGAAGTACTGAATATTGGACCGTTGACTGATTCGGAAATATTTAAAACATAAACTCAAAATCTTGACGATAAGGAAATATAATAATATGATATAAACAATTATGATATTTATTTTTAATAAAATTAATGGGATGTCCAGTCCTAAACACTAATTATATATGAATCCAGTTAGTTTGAATTTTTTAAAATATTTGGATCATATCGAAAGTCAGCCATAGCTAATGTTCCAAATTTTGCCCATTAAGAATGAAAACATTTTACTAATCAACCACATCCTTTGAATTAGATCCGTGATATCTAGAATCATTAATCTTGAATACAGCCCTTAACTTTGCAATATTAATTCATAGATGAATCAGTATGTTTAATAACTTTCAAAATTATAATCAATTATGCGACATTTTGTGCACGTTGCGGTCTATAAATTAACTCAGATATGATGGAATTTGGTAGATTCCTCTTACTATATCGGTGGCTTTTAAGTTGAATTATGATGGAATACAGGCAGTGGCTTATTTAACAATACAAACCCCCAAGCAGTGTCCATTAATGATCCCATCAAACATTGTTGCATAGTAGAATTACAAGAAAACTTCATTGGTACAATTCTATATTAAGTATACGATGCATATATAAAGCTGCTGGCACAGACATGTCTATGACCTCCCTCCGCCTCCCACGTCTTCTTCTCCTGCTGCCGTCACACTTTCGGAACAAAAACTCGTAAAATTCCATCCCTACGCCATAAAAAAGGAACAAAAAGAAGAGAAATGAAATGCATGACATATATACTCATACGGTAATAATCAGAGGCATGCACCACCATTTCCGAATTCCTTTGGCAGCGTAAAAAGTATAGACGATGAATTTACCGAAACTCGGCTGAGACGCCATCCTTGTTCGCATTCGGAGGGAGCGACCACGCAACATGATATGGACCATGCAGGATCTCGCGCTTATGATAATCGGAGAACGAGTAGTGAGAGCAACTATCCACACTCCCGCACTGGGAATAGCGTCTACCCATGATTGTTAACCTGTCACCCAATTAACCCCAAAGTTAATCAACGCAGAGATTCCATAATTAATGGAAGAGTGTAAAATGAAGACTTTTGGGATTAAGTTAGAAGCCACTACTTCTGGTTCTTGATCTCAACCCTTATGTCATTGATGTTGACGCCTGGAATTTCTACTCTCAGAATGAATCTGTGTCTGGATTCTGCAACATCCATCCTTGGTGACCACTTGTCTCCTCCTGCTCCACAAACCAGTAAAAAACATGCCCTTGCTCATACTATGCTTTTTGGTCAAGCAATATATGTGTATATTTTATTGACAGTCATCTTGTTCATTGGTTGGGGTTCATTCTGAATCCTTAAGAGTAACGTCATTAATACATACTTACCATCAGATTCGCAAGTATTCAATTCTTTCAAGGAATGGAATTGGTATTGGTTTGTGCAGCTCATGCTCCTACTTGGTTTCGCAAACTTGGGGCTGTCAACTGATGATGATGCTGAGTAACTTGAAGCCGGAGGTTGCACAGTTTTATCAACAGAGAAGTCTGGGCACTTAAGTGCAGGTCTGGAAAACAATGGTTCTTGATTGGCGGCTTCGCAAGTCCACTCTGTTGTAGATGCTGGGCACTTAAAAGAAGACAGTACCGGCTTCTCCGAGAAACCCTATAAGCACATCACATAACCAGGTGGTAGATAGAAAATTAACAAAAGAACACAACAGCAACAACATCAACAGAATAGAAGTCCTCATGATTTTTGTTTTATTTAAACAAAATTACCTCTACAGCTGAAGACTGTCTCATGAAAAAACCTTGAGCATCAGAGGCTTGTCGGGAAAAGAGTCTTCTGTTATCACGCCTTTGAATGACAGAATTCAAACTGCTGCTGCAGCGCTGTGAGAATAACAGATCAATTCAATACTGAATACTGAAAATTAGTGAGCCATCGAACATTCATCCTCACTAATTAAATGTTTTATATCCAAAGTGAAGATTCGAATCATTAACTTTTAATTAAGAATAAATGGTCATGTTAAACACGACCAATCCTATCCTTCTAGATCAAATATCTACTGATGATGCAGTAAAAGCAATAGCAATAGTGAGTGAATCAAGGTGGAGGATATGGAGTTACCATATGTAGGAGATGAGCATGAGCAGCGGTATATATTTCATTACAAGGCGCAAAGTGGGCAGTGATCATGTTAATTCTTCGTCTCACAGCTTCCCCTTCCATTCTTCTGAGCTTCTCCCGCTTTGCTCGACTCTTGGGAACGGACAGACAGCTGATGAACAACTTTAATTCAAGGAAAGAAGCTGTGACAGATACTTCCTTTCCGCCTCTGAAAAAACAACACTATCCTGGGATCTGGATCTAAAATATCTTGCCCATTTTACCCGCAGGATGGCCTCCCATCCGCCAGGTGCCCAAGGATAATAATGCATACGAAAATATCTTGCTGGATACATGCGGCAATTACTATTCAACCACTTGATAATAATAGACAATAATTTTTTCTTATCATCTGTGGTGGGGTGCAGAGTCTCTTCGTGTTCTCGGGACACGTGGAATTTAGGAAAGTTATTGGGGCTATTTAAGGAAATATAGATTTTAAATTCCTATATAGCCTTTTTCTTTTAATGATATTCAATATAATCTAACAAATTTTGAAAGTATCTCCGTACAAAAACTTTTCCGTATGTTTTTTATATAAAACAATCTCATTATCAATTACAATAAATATTTTATAAAAAATAACAATAAATAATCTTTTTATATTTTTAATTAGATCTATAGAGATGACAAACTTAAATTGAGTAATTCTACAGTGGTCCAGGACTACCATATCATTTATAGTTCCAAAGACATACATTAAAATAATAAAATCAGTCAGCACCACATGTGCATTTGACGGCAAGCAAAATAAAATTTTCAATAAGGATAAATCGTCTTTTTATCCTTTCCATCCAAATGTAAAAATTTGCTTTTCAGACACAACTAGCATATTCTCTCGCCCGATTGAGAGGGCCTTCTCTCCCCCATAGTGGCATCAATTGGGGGTAGCTTTAAGATAGTCTCGGTGTATCACCTGAGATTTATACCACACACTCATAGAGAATTTTCTACTATATATACTAAGCATCCACTTAGCTCCATCTTGCAAGGAAGGCTTAACAAGGTAGCTCAAATTTTTGGGAAGGTAAATGGTCATTTTACCTTTTCTTCTATTCACAAAAAATCAAATTTTGGCTCCAGGATTTGAATTTCATTTTGGATAATGCATATATAGATATGGATCCCACGATTCACCATATAATCTGTAAGCAAAATCTAACCCTAATCTTTAAAAATCTTCTCCATTTTATTTTTCTATCCCGAATAAAACTATTTTGTAGATTGAAGAAATATACAAAAACAAAAAGCTACTGCTTAATACATCCACAATTAGTTTGCACGTGTCGGTAAGACATTTGTTGGTTTTGTGATTTCCATATTATTTGGTGTTTTGGTATATTATGTCTTAGGATGGGTTGATTCTAGGTAGTAATTTTTGCAGAGTCTGTTAGTTTTCTTTTATTGAGGGTTTTTATCATTATGGATTTCTTAGTGGTTTTGTAGATATGTTGATATGTGGAATAGTGGGTTTTTTGTACAATATTAGCATGTTGTGGTTAAATTATTTAGAGATTAGGTTACGATGTTCATCTTGTATAATGCATATATATTATGGCTGTGAGACCCCGAATTTTGAGTCCTAGAAGTCCAGAAGCCAGTGCATATAAAAAGACGATTTTACCCCTGAAGGAAAGGATGTGTGATGACAGAAATTTGTAAGAGTTGTATGGTAGTTAGTTCTGGTTTTAATTCCCTTTAATCTAGTAATCTTAATTCCATACCCATTCATTATAAATAGGAAGCCAACCCCATAAAAATCAATCATAGAAAATACATAAAACTCGTATAGCCTAAAACCCTTACACCTCCCTGTCAAAATTCGCTGAAACTTTAAACCAGCATAACTCTCTCATCGTTTGTCGGATCTCTAAAAATAATAGCTTGTTGGAAATATCTCTTCATCCTCTTTCCAACCATCTTTGGTTTATTGTCTGGAGGTTAGTATTTCTTTCTCTAAGGTTAAGTTGAAATTCGGTGGCACTGCCAAATCTTATTGAACTTCAGAATAGCATAACTCTTTCATTGTTTGTTGTAACTATACAAATAATAGCTTGTTAGAAAGCTATTTTCATTCTCTTTCCAACCATATATGTTTTATTTTTTGTACATTCATATTTCTTTGTTGAAAGATAAGTTGAAAATCGACGACAGAATTAGGTTTTCAGATTTCTATACTTTTGGTCTTCGATTGATTTTTGTTGTTGTTTCACGTATTCTTATGATTTCTTAGCATCTATTCATGATGTATTATCATGAATTTCTTTCTTTTAAACTTCTCTATACTTAAAGTCGAAATTGTCCTATGCCCTACTCTTAGCGATGAAATTTGCATAGTTAATTAGAATGGTAATTCAGGTTGAATCTTGTTAAGTTCCTGGCTATCACATCATACATCCAAGGGGGAGGCACATGTAGCATCTGATCACTGGTTTCTGATAGGTTTGGTGGGTGAAATTGGTAAGGAAATAGGGTATTCAATTGATTATTGATTATGCATGCTTAGTTTATTTTCGTCTTTGCCTGGTGATAATATAGGTGGTTCGGAATTACCTAATAAAGGAAAAGGAGTAACTTCTTGTTCAGAGACAAGAGAGGTAGGATCTACGCCTCATTGGTTTCTCCAGAGACCCCTGTTATTTTCTTGATGTTTTTGATACCTGCCCTTGTTGTATTACATGTGATTTGATTATAGGGTGAGAGTATGAATTTCAGATTGAGATATGGATCTCATAGGCTATATCGAACCCCTGAGTTAGGTATTGAATGCTTGAGTTGCATATATTATGTGAATTGAATATGTTGATTGTGTTCTGACATGATTGAGGACACCCTGTTGTGGTATTATGCTTTGTACTTGTCTGTGTGTGCTTGTACGTGTTTGTGTGTCAGGATCCTTTTCCAGTGGTCATTCGGGATAAGCGTTGATGCTCCTAGGGAGAGGAGAGGTTCTTACTGGTATGGTAGTTGTATGGGTGGCAAAGCTCAGCATGTGCGCGCTGGATGTCTGGTCTTTGTGTGACCGAAACCCTGTCATTGTGTGGCCGGAACCCTGTCCTTGTGTGACAGGAAGCCCTTATTCTTGTGTGGTTTGGGATGCCCAAGTCCGTGTGTGGCTTGGGAAAACTTGTCCTTGTGTGGCAAGACGACTTACTAGGCTTACTGATTAGCTTGTATGTTAACCGTTTACCCTTTGTGCAGTAAGCCTTGGACAACACAGGTGGAATGGGATGACCTTTCTTCTTCATTGCCGAGAGAAATCTGATGAGCTCCACCTGCCTGTGTACTTCTGATTGTTTTCGGAAGTGATTGTAGTCCTCCCTCAACCATAGATTCGGCCCTAATCCTTTTTGATTGGTTCTTGAATTGCGTGATCCCCTTTAGTTGTTTAGGAATGATCTAATGTGAATTGAGAGATTTGTGTTTAGGGTTTCTGTAGATCTTATGATGCTGTGACCCTACTGAGACTCTTGTAATCTCATACCGTTGTTTTTACCATTTTTCAGGCTTAGGTACATCCACTGTCCGTGGTACTAGTGTGTGAGATCAAGGCTGCATGGAGGGATGATATGGCATCACATTTGCATACTTGTTTACTTGCGCATATAACATGAATGATTGGGCTACTTTCTGGTTTATTTTAAGATCCCTCCTTTACTTGCTATTTCCTAAATATGTTGGAGGATTTCTTGCTGGTTATTTGGATCCCTATGGGACTTGTGTGTTATGAACCCAATGATTTAATCTAAAGACTTCCGCTGATGTTTTATTCACTCCGTATATTACCAGAATATTTGTCCAATATCATGCTCCAATTGTTGTTAAACATTAAAATAAACATGCTAAAAGTCGGAAGTTAATGGTAATCTTGGTGAGATTCACATAGGTCCTAGGTGTCATTTGGGTTTCACGACAGTGATGACCTTAATCGGAGCAAATAGTAATAAGTTAGGAATTGGGGTCGTCACAATGGCTTTAGTATTTATTTGTGTGATTGACAAATCTGGTATATGTAATATGTGACGTGGTGTATGTACCCAATACTATGTCTTTACTAATATGTTGTTTTTGACCTATATATGTCTGTTAACAGTGGCTCTTCATCTCAACAAACTTCATAATTAAGTTATAGAAATAAACGATGTCAAGAATGTGGGGAGTGAACATTGATAAGGATTCGTCAATCAGATCCAAGCAAATGGAAGTTAATATTTTGTTGTGGAGATCACTGTTTCAAAGGGTGATGCATACCCATAAATGAGAGCGATTGTACTAAGATACTAGAAATGAACTTGGATGATTTTCGACAGTCCATTGAAAATATAGTTATTACTAATATTAATAGTTTGAGGGATAAGATTGTATTAAATCTAAATTTTTTTACTACGGTTATTATTATAGCATTATTGCTTAAGGTATTCGATTAAATATAATGTAGATAGTGTGTACCATGTTTAACCTTGGCATCACATTATATGTTGTACATACCAGATGTGATTCAAGTGATGTGTATTAGGTTTAACCTTGTCGTCATATTACATACGATACATACCAAAAATGCTGACGTAATATATATCATGTTTAACCTTAGGGTCACATTACAAGCGGTACACACTAAATATAATGCAAGTAATAAATAGTATAGACAATATTAACGCCACAATTCATGAGATATAAACTTGATGTACTATAAGTATCATCATTCAAACAATAACATTAACAAGTACAATTCCTGTGTATTATTCAAAACTTGCTTACGCATTCATGCATGGTGTGTACTGCATGTAATGACGATACTTGCAGCATATTGGGTATGCACAATATGTAATGTGATGCCATGGTTAAACTTGATACATATTACTTGTAGCATATCGGGTGTATACAATATATAATGTGATGCCAAGATTAAATATGATACACATTACCTGTATCACATTTCATGTGTACCACATGTAATGTGACGCAAAGGTTAAACATGATACACATTACTTGCAAGTTGTAACATATAGGGTGTGGACCTTAGATTTATACAGCGATTAGTGGTTTGTTTCGGATTCCACAAAAATAGATTTGTTTTATCATTAACAAACTCATTATTATTTATTTTTGGGTTCGAAACATCTATTGTAGAAACACCACCACTCCTCTCTTCACCCTTTAGAATAGTCAGGGAATATGTCTAAGAACAAAATCTGTCTAGTCATTCCAGTTGATACCACTAAGGGAGAGAGAATGCCCTATCAGTTGGGGAGAGAGATTACATTGTTTACGTCTAAAAAGAAAATTTATTTTTTAGATTTTGGCGAGAAGGATAAAAAGACGATTTACCCTTCCCAAAAATTTTATTTTGCTTTCCAGTCAGCAACACATGTGGCGCTGACTGATTTTGTTATTTTAATGTATGTGTCTTTAGGACTATAAATGATGTGGTGGTCCGGGAACACAATAGAATTACCCACTCAAGCTTACTTAGAGTTTTTCTACAAGGTAATAGGCTATTTTTATAGTAAAAGATAACATCTGTCATGCCCCGGAATCCAAAATCACACGACAATCACCATAGGTACACTATATATACTGCCACAATGCACGACAATGCATATAAGAAACCTACAAGGCGGCTGGTGGTACAAAACTAAAGCAGAGATGATAATAAAGGAATTTATTATATTATTAAGCAGCCAAATTTTAAAGGGAGAGACGACATTGCCCGAGTGACGTGACGTAGCACATAATAGCTTAGGCAATCAAGACCGTGGCTGGGCTGACAATGTCTCTTAGTCCTTCCAGTGCCAGGAATAAGACTGGGATCCATCAGTGACACTTCTAGATACAACTCTTTATGTGTCTCTCATTATCTTATATGCTGAACTTGATCAATCCCGAATGGATATGCCAGCTTTAGGGCGTGTCATAACTCATCCTAGCCTCCGCCTCAAACTGACCCTATTTTCCCCTTCTTATCGAACGACTTCTCGCTCGAACCTACTGGCGACAAGTCATTTATAGCCCCTACCAAACGACACATCAAACTTCGGCTGGGGCAGCTGATCTATCATTTGTCTGGGTTGTCTTCAACCTCCAGCCAAAACCTTAGATACTGAAAAATCCTGATTTCTAGATTCAATCAACACAATCGTACACCCTTTCACCCTAAAACCGCAACCAAAGCAACAATCGAACAATCCCAATTCCAACCCAACAAATATCATCAAATTCTATAAACAAAATGGCTAAAGCAGAGAGAAAGGTTACCCGGTTTCCGGGTAGAATTCTTACCAAGATTCGGTTGTTGGAAGGCTGGAATCGACGTAAAAGTATCAAAACAAGACTCGCACGCACAAGGGAGATGGTTTTTTGGGGAAAGAAAAGCTGGGTACCTTTGTTTCGGACATCTGGCAATTTTACGGGATCTTATCCCTGTTACCTCATCGGCAACAGACGGTGACCAGGAAGGGATGAAGCGGCAGCCTGTCCACGAGGTGAATGACATCGTCTAAGGTTTATAAGAAAACAATGTCGTTTTAGCTAAAACAGCACCCCCTCGCGATGGCTCAAAATGACAAGGCTGGTTATTGTTTTGACCAGCCTCGATCAAAACGACATACCATGTTGTTGTTTTGGGTTTTATAATATTTTATTAATATAATTTATTAATATTAAGTAATTAATATTATTTATTAATTGTATAAAATCATCAAAAATTTATAAAAATTACCATACATCTCTAAAAAATACATAAAACACTCCTTATGAATAGTACTCTCAATTAGTACTATAAAATTATTCTTCTCATAATTATATAATTTATTAAAAATTAAACATCTCAATCATATATTCTTGGAAAAATTACGATAATTCTGATTTTGTTTCCAAAAATTCTCAAAAAATTCTTTGATGCTTTTAAACACTTAATGGACCTATCCAAGGTCCTAGAACACTAAAATCATTAATACATCTCATATTTTTATTTTTTAATTACCGATTGCATAGATATCCATAATTTTCAATAAATACAGTAATTCATCGAAAATATAATTCAACTTCGAAACTTCAAAAACTCGATTAAAATTCAACACCAATTTAAAAATACTGGAAGACCCACTAACCTACACAATCCTTGATTGGACCCTGACCGTAGCAGCTTAAAAGTTTCGGATTATCACAAGATCAAAATCCCTACCTTTTAGCCCCAAAACCCTTAACATTAACTCCATAATCTGCCGGCATTCAATATTAATCATAATTTTTTAGGTAATAAAATGAAGCTTAGATAGAAAATTCTCTCAATACCCATCACAAATTTTAGCGAATGAAATCTACCTAAAATGGAAAGATCTAGGATGGAAAAATCTCACAGAGTAAGGCTTATCTAACCAATAAGTTAATGATATTTAAAGGCTCAAAAGATGATATTTAATACCTCTCACAATAAGTTCATGATATTTAATAAAAAAGATGATATTCATCCCTAACAAGGCTTATCTAACCAAAATTCAATGATTAGGTTACTTTAAAAAAATCGGGACATGCTTTGAAATCCCAAGTACTACTATCTATAAACAAGTCCCCTATTTCTTACTACAATTAAAGAAGAGTGCATAATAAAGGCTCAAGCCTTGAGTATATAAGTACATACAGAACAATCTTATCTGCTTGGTATCACACATATTCCCATCTTCACCAACTCATCTCTCTATCTTTCTCACATACGCATGGGTGCGTTAGTGATCGGTGCAATAGTTCTCCTAGTGGTTTCTTTGGTGCACAGCAATATCCATGGAGAAGTGGAAGGTGAACCACGCCCCTACAAGGTAGAAAAAGCTGCAAATGGTGGATGTAATGTCTATGAAGGGAGTTGGATTCGCGATGACTCGTACCCTCTCTATGATGTATCGGAATGTCCCTTCATAGAGCAGCAGTTTGATTGTCTTAAAAATGGTCGGCCGGACGAAGAATATAGCAAATTCAGATGGCAGCCCAGTGGGTGCAACCTCACCAGGTACGCAAGTAAATCGTATAGATATCTTTACTGTTATAATTTCAGGCTTCGCTCTATTTTCATTCGCATATATTTTGTTTCTCCTCTTTCATCTCGTGCCGGTATAGCAAGGGTGATGTCTTAGGAGGAGGTGGCTCTTGTGTTCTTACAAACAAACATTTAGCCCCAATTGGTTTAGCTGGTGTTTGATTATCTACAAAACAGATTGGTTCTAACTTGTCATATCGTAATCGTAATCGTAAATTTTAATTATTAGTGGATCTAGTTAACTCGAAAATTTAAAATATACCATATTCAAAATAAAGTTATAAATCTCTGATTTTTGTTAATAATACTCAACTATATCCCTCGGATTAGAGGATAGTACTCCACTGGAGCTGTACAAGTAAACCCAAAAAAAAGAAATGAGTCAAGGGAGTTGGTTCTAGGGGCCATTTGAGCTGATCTGATTTGGAGGTGAAAATGCGGTTTCGTTACATGGAAGGCGCAGTGAGTGCAGGGGGGTTCTGCGGCTGGGGTCATGCTTGATGAGGAAGCAATACTTTTTGCGCATTTCGGGTTTGGCGATACTTACACACCAAACAAAAGTTATATAAAATAAAGAGAACAAAGGTGGGTCATTGATTTGGCTACATACGGGATGGGTAGCCTTCTCCCACTCTTTCTAAATATTAGAATACTGGTTTGATGGAATTGCAACGAAAGTTCCGATTAGTAGAATTATTGTAGACGACTTCGGTATGATTGATATAAAATACCAGAGTGATGGAAAGCGACTTAATTTGTTAGCTATGGTCCAATATCATTATCACAGACAATGCTATTAGTTTTTTTTTTTAAAACGATTTTATCTTATTTTTATCTCAAACTTATCACTTGGAGATCTAATCCCATATTATGAATTAGTATGATACCATATTTATTTCAAAGTGTGAGACCATTCTTAGTGATTATAACTTCTAAATTTTTCCTATATGAGATTGTATTAGCTGTGCAGCTTGAATTTTTTTTTTAAGATTAAAAGGATATTTATTGTCATGGGCGAGTCAAACTAACTCTAAATTTTTTAAATATTTCGTGTACAAAACCGTATTGAATCCTTAATTTTTTATTAAAATAAATAAATTTTATTAATTAACCATTATGCAGTTCAAAAATAAAGAATATGGTATGGACAAGAAAGAAAATTCATATTCTTAAATATAATACCTTGCATGTGGACTAGTCTTGGGGTCCATGATATGTTTGGTGCATTTTATGTTGAAAGTTGAGTGCATCCTATCCTTATTTCGAATCCTGAGCTAACCCATCGCTTATTCAGGATAAGATTGGGCTACAATTGGCTGCTTGCATAAAAATGACCTGTCTAATGTATCTATCATCACTCCTCTATTTGCGCTTTATTTATTTTGTCTCTTTTCTTCGATAAAAGCTGTCAATTATGAAATGTCAAAGCCTTGACAGATGCAATTATCACTTTAATACAGATTAAATGGTCGAGATTTCTTATCAAGACTAAGAGGGAAGAGCATCATGTTTGTTGGAGATTCATTGAGTTTGAACCAATGGCAATCACTCACTTGCATGCTTCACTTCACTATGCCACAGGTTCGATATACCAACGTGAGGACAGGAGGCCTATCCACGTTCACATTCCCGGTATATAATTAGAACACCATTCTGCCTGCGTTCACTTGTTTTCATTTTCATCTTCAAGCATGATTCCATTGTATATTCCTTTGTGCACAGGAATACGATGATGCCAAAGTGATGTTCTCTCGAAATGCATTTCTAGTCGACATGGTAAACACTAGCATTGGCGTAGTCCTCAAACTTGACTCCATTGAAGCTGGAAAATTATGGAGAGGAATCGATGTTTTGGTTTTTAATTCCTGGCATTGGTGGCTTCACACAGGACGAAAACAACCGTGCGTGAGCTGGGCTACCTATCTCATCTATTCTTTCATTCTTTTCCATCTCTTATATGTATACACATAACAATACGTACCTAATACCTTATCAATGATTCAGATGGCATTATATTCAGGAGGGGAGTACCTTATACAAAGATATGAACCGGTTGGAAGCATTTCAGAAAGCTTTGAATACTTGGGCTAGATGGGTGGACTCTAATGTGGATCCTACCAAAACTAAAGTTTTCTTCCAAGGGATTTCTCCTGACCATATGAAGTGAGTCAAGTCTAACCATCCCTGTAGTTTTATACATAAAATTTAAAGGGTTTCCACCGTTTGAATATGGAAAATTAAGATGGTTAAATTATGCTATATGTATACATATTTCAACAGCGGAAGCGACTGGGGAGAGCCAAATCTGAAGAACTGCTATGGGCAGATACGACCAGTGCCAGGGAACAAGTATCCCGCAGGTCCTGTCAGGGCAGAAATAGTGGTCCAGGAAGTGCTTGGTACAATGTCAAAGCCAGTCCATTTGCTCGATGTTACAACACTATCTCAGCTAAGAAAAGATGGCCATCCATCGGTGTATGGCCGCCGCAGCCACAGGAATATGGACTGTAGCCACTGGTGCCTGGCTGGTGTCCCTGACACGTGGAATGAACTCTTGTATGCAGCTCTCGTTCAAATATAGCTACAACATGTGTTTGGAATACCGTCTTAAGGAAAAACAAGCAATAAAGAGATTTTTTTTCCTGTGATACAATTAATATACTTGCATTGGATAGGACTATGGTACAGAGAAAAGCATTGTCTGGAAAGAGAGCACAGTAGAAAATAAAACCTGAGTTTTCAAAAGGCAATAATGGCATAAAACTAGCTATCATTAGATTCAAAAAATCTAACTTTCAAAAGGCTATAACCTGAAATTGATATAGACTTCCATTGCATCTTTTCAAATATTCCCCTGTATGTTAGTATAACTCTCATATGAATTGCAATAACTCTGCATCTTTTATCAGAAAATGTTTATCCTAAAGTATATCTGATACATTTGACACATAATAATTTTTAGGTAGAAAAAATAATTTTACTTGTGAAAAAATAAAAATTTTCTTGATACCAAAATCATATTTTTAATTCTCCTGACACACACAACTTTCCTCCCTATTGCACATAAATGGCTTAAAACGTCGGAGGTTTGTAGCTCTTGTGATTAATCTTGGTGTCCGTAAGCATGCCAGAAGAGGCATTGGTCTTGTCATCACTTCTTTTTACACTAAAAATCAAAGATTTGCGCATCAAAAAGTAAACCCAAAATAAAAAGAATTTTTAAATCTATGTCATTTCACTAGGATTCTTAGGATTAGACAAGTACTAAAAAGTTTAATTTCGATGCGCATCCATAGAACAAACGCTAAACCAAATAGTGGTAATCTTGTCAAATAGGATGGATCCTGAAGCTTTATCATAAAGATTACAGGGGATTAACTCTCTCCAAGTTACAATTTAGGTTACCTCTATAAAGTTGAGGGAAAATAAATGGGTTGTTCTTGTTTGGTCATGTAGTGTAAAACCTTTCTCTCGATCTCCTATATTTTATGAATGTAAACACTGTAATATGGAAATTATACTGATTTTTTTTTCAATCATTAAATATTTTCTTCTCTTACCAAACATACCAGTTACTAAACTTTCAATGTTTCATCGGGAAATTTCTATTCCCGGGTCACCATTCATTCACCCAGCCATGGGGATGATATGCTTTTTCTTTCAACCGTTCCTTTGCATGTTTTGCCACCAAGACATGGTCCCAATTCCAGTGCTTTCCCTTCTAAAAGTCGACTAATGACCAATCAGCTGGTGACGGGTTTGCTCCCAGCCTTTGGACGTGCCTATAAAAGGACCTAATGTGCAAAGAAATGCATTAGACTTGGAGTTGGGCGTTCATTAACCACAGTTATCGCTGCTTGGAGAGTTAGTCTGTCTGGCATCTCCACCCACGACCGACTTCAAGCCATGGCAACTGCGGGGTCCTGTGCTGTTGAAGCCTACGTATTGGGGAGGCTACACCAACAGAAATTGGAGAGAAAGGAAGAAGAAAGGAATAAGCTAGAGGTGGAGTGCGTTGATGATGAAGTGAATCATTCACATGGTTGCTTCATGTCGATATTCAAGAAAGTCCATCCCGCCCGAGCAGTAACAGAGGATAATGCACCAGAACAGGAGCTGCAAGCTCATTGTAAACTCACTTGTTAGGTTCAAATGAGTGCAGAATAAGGCATGATTTTGCAGAAATCATCTTCTCTTGTCTACAGTTCTAACAGTGTGTTTTTGCAAAACTAAAATCATAGTAATAATCCATATTTTTTTGTTACTTTAGTTTTAGTTTTGTAAAATCGTTGCTTTTAGCTTTGATGATGAGTAGGATATCATCTGTAAAATTAATCATTAATGGTCAAATTATCTTTCATTTAAATAATACACCAAAACTAATCAAAACTAATTTTTCTTTTATTAAATATAGTTTTGATTTTTAAACATTAACGAACTAAAACTATCAATTCTAAAATTAGTGATTTTGTAAAATCAAAAGTGATAATTTCTTATAATAAACGTCCTGTGGAAGTGTTTAGTAATTGTATGCTTCTCCAGCGCTTTGTACAGTAATTTGCAATAAAGAATTTGTTGACTTAAAATGTTGGTTCCCAAATATAAAATCATAAGAGGAATAAAAAGTGTTATGGGCAGCAAATAAGACGAGAAAAAAGTAGGTGAGTTATCCCAGGCAATGATTATTATTAAGGCTAATTTTTGCCTAGGTCATATACACACAGGAACAATACATACAATCGAACACAGTTTTGTTTAAATATAATAAAAAATAATAGAAACACTGATTTTATTAAAAGTTGCATGAATCTTACATGGTGCTCATGACCTGGCAAAAATTTTCCTGTTACGCAAGGTAACAAAAGCTTCCTGGCCCTACTTGCCCCTATAATGATCAAACTTCCTTTATGTATACAGTCCAAATTGATGGTGGAATATCTTGTCAGGATATAATTGGATTTTTGAAGGATGTTAAGATCCTGAAGAATGGAAGGAGGATGGATTGCCAGGTCTTGCTTATTTGGTCCTCTGTAGGCCTGGCTCCGGATTGAGTTTCTCACAAGACATGGTTGGTAATCAATCCTCCTTCCATTTTTTTTTTCTGGAATACTATCAACATTTGGAGTTTTATCATAGGTTATTAGCTTAAGAGAAGAATAAGATCCAGTGGCTAAGCTTTTTGGATTACATGAATTTGTCCTTCAATGATTTTAAAGGAAAAATTTCACTGAATACACAGTTAAAAAGTCTCGATGCATTAAGTTTCATTGGCAAGGGTTGATCTTTTTTCTTTATAAAAAGTCAAAAAAATTGATGAATCATAGGAGTAAACACAGAGATAGAACTGAATTCAAAAGGCTTTATTTTCTTGTGATATTACGTTTTATTATGAGATTTTAAAGTGTGTTGCATCTTTTATTTTTTATTAAGAATGGCAGGCATAAATATTTCTTATTTTTTTAATAAAAAAGCCCATTCTAAATTAAAATCATCATACTTTTATTCTAGAAATCTTATTATTATTATCACCTGTTAGGATATGCCGTTACTATTTGATTATGCACTTAGAAATTTAAGTTATATTATGTGGTTAATAAGTTAGGATATTATTTATGTTTTTCTTTAAATACCAGGCATAAATAAGAGGGGATGTAGCTCCCAAAGTGCAATATCTTCACTCTCCAGTTCGTACGCTTTTACACCGTCCTTCTTATATCCCATTTCCTCCTCCATAAAACCCAACAAATTGGTAGCGGATCAAATTTCTTGAGGGACCTGTGAGAATGAAGAATGAAACACAATCGGTTTGATGTTATGGATCTTTGGGAGACTTCAAAAGAAGTGCATCAGTGACACAAATGAAAAGCCATAAAGAAGAAGACTATGATAATGCATTGGTGGCATAATGAAAAGCAGACTATAACAGTGTAGTAGACTATGAAAAGCATCAGTCGCACAAATTAAAAGCAGACTATGACAGTGCATCGGTGGTACAAATGAAAAGCAGACTATGACAGTGCATCGGTGGCACAAATGAAAAACAGACTATGACAATGCATCGAGCACAAATGAAAAGCCATAAAGAAGAATACTATGACAGTGCATCGGTGGCATAAATGAAAAGTCATAAAGAAGAATACTATGACAGTGCATCGGTAGCATAAATGAAAAGCCATAAAGAAGAAGACTATGACAGTGCATCGATGGCATAATAAAGAGCAGACTATGATAGTGCAACGGACTATGACAGTGCATCGGTGGCATAAATGAAAAGAAGACTATGATAGTGCATCGGTGGCACAAATGAAAAGCAGACTATGACAATGCATCAGTGACACAAATGAAAAGTAGGCTATGACAGTGCATTGGTGGCACAAATGAAAAGCAAATTATGACAATGCATCGGTGCCACAAATGAAGAGCCATAAAGAAGAAGACTATGACAATGCATCGAGCACAAATGAAAAGCCATAAAGAAGAATACTATGACAGTGCATCGGTGGCATAAATGAAAAACAGACTATGACAGTGCATCGGTGGCACAAATGAAAAGCGGACTATGACATCGGTGGCACAAATGAAAAGCAGACTATGACAGTGCATCGGTGACACAAATGAAAAGCAGACCATGACAGTGCATCGGTGGCACAAATGAAAAGCCATAAAGAAGAAGACTATGATAGTGCATTGGTAGCACAAACGAAAAACCATAAAGAAGAAGACTATGACAGTGCATCGGTGGCACAATGAAAAACAGACTATGACAGTGCAACAGACTATGACAGTGCATCGGTGGCACAATGAAAAACAGACTATGACAGTGCAGCAGACTATGACAGTGCATCGGTGGCACAAATGAAAAGCCATAAAGAAGAAGACTATGATATAAAGAAGAAGACTATGATAGAGTATCGGTAGCACAAATGAAAAGCCATAAAGAAGAAGACTATGACAGTGCATCGGTGGCACAATGAAAAGCAGACTATGACAGTGCAACAAACTATGACAGTCCAACAGACTATATCGATGGCACAAATGAAAAGCCATAAAGAAGAAGACTATGATATAAAGAAGAAGACTATGATAGTGTATCGGTAGCACAAATGAAAAGCCATAAAGAAGAAGACTACGACAGTGCATCGGTGTCACAATGAAAAGCAGACTATGACAGTGCATCAGACTATGACAGTGAAACAGACTATGACAGTGTTGGCACAATGAAAAGCAGACTATGACAGTGCATCGGTGACATAAATAAAAAGCAGACTATGACAGTGCAATAGACTATGATAGTGCATCGGTGGCACAAATGAAAAGCAGACTATGACAGTGCATCGGTGGCACAAATGAAAAGCCATAAAGAAGAAGACTATGATAGTGTATCGGTAGCACAAATGAAAAGCCATAAAGAAGAAGACTACAACAGTGCATCGGTGGCACAATGAAAACAGACTATGACAGTGCAACAGACTATGACAGTGCAGCAGACTATGACAGTGCAACAAACTATGACAGTGCAGCAGACTATATCGATGGCATAAATGAAAAGCCGTAAAGAAGAAGACTATGATATAAAGAAGAAGACTATAATAGTGTATCGGTAGCGCAAATGAAAAGCCATAAAGAAGAAGACTACGACAGTGCATCGGTGGCACAATGAAAAGCAGACTATGACAGTGCAGCAAACTATGACAATGCAGCAGACTATGACAGTGCAACAGACTATGGCAGTGCAGCAAACTATGACAGTGCAGCAGACTATGACAGTGTTGGCACAATGAAAAGCAGACTATGACAGTGCATCGGTGACATAAATGAAAAACAGACTATGACAGAGCATTTGTGGCATAAATGAACAAATGAAAAGTAGACTATGACAGTGCATCGGTGGCACAATGAAAAGCCATAAAGAAGAAGACTATGACAGTGCATCAGTTGCACAAATGAAAAGCCTTAAAGAAGAAGACTATGACAGTGCATCAGTTGCACAAATGAAAAGCCATAAAGAAGAAGACTATGACAGTGCATCGGTGGCAGTGCATCGTTATAGACAAATCCAATGGTGGCATAAATGAAAAGCCAGACTATGACAATGCATCATTGTCGACAAATACAACGGTGGCAAAAATGAAAAGCCATAAAAAGAGGAAAAAGCCAGCTTTTGAGTTTAGTTTTGAAGTTGAATTTGTTGTCGGTCCTTCCAGAAGTTAGTTTCGAAGGTTTACCTTTTAATTGCCACTCGAAGTCTATGAAACTAAGAAACGACTTCTAGTTGTGAATTTCATAGTCTACTTGTGATTTCTACTGCTAGAATCTTATAAAATCTTATGTCAATTACAACACCGGGCATGTGTACTATTGTTTTTATGCATGAGTTTACCTGTTACCTTCTTTGGATTGTCTTTAGGCTGAAACAGCAAAGGAAGCTGGAGATAACAAAGGTGTGAGACCCAGCCCGTAGGGAGGTCAGATTACCCAATCTCACATCGGAAAGGAGCGAGGGAGGTCTTGGGCTTATATGTGTTGTGTGATGGTATCATTGTAACAAGATGCATCTTTTGAGCCCTATGGTTAAAAGTCCAACTGAACGTTGCAGTTGTGATCCATCATGCACACATACACGTCCAGGCCCGCTGGGCCAAGGGTCCGGAGGCCGGGTCGTGACAAAAGGTGTATTATACAAGCAAATTCGTTTGATCTTTTCACCAAATGTTCTTGACATCACGCTTGTGGATCTTCCGGGTATAACAAAGGTTCCTGTGGGGGACCAGCCTTCTGATATTGAAGCCCGAATTAGAACCATGATAATGTCTTACATAAAAAAGCCAAAGCCAAGCTGTCACATTCTAGCCGTAACAGCTGCTAATTCAGATCTGGCAAATTCAGATGCTCTTCAAATTGTTGGAAATGCAGATCCAGATGGTAAGTTCCAGTCCTAATATCACTTTCCAGTTGTCTCTCCACATATTTCATTTGGCTTATTTTCCACTCTTATATTGATAGGTTATAGAATCATTGGAGTAGTCACAAAGGTGACATTGCAAGTTTGATATCCTGTTTCTACATGATTCAGTACTTTCTCTCTTTATTACAAGTTATGACACTTTCTCTTTTCACTTCAGTTAGATATTATGGACAGAGGTACTGATGCCCGCAATCTGCTGCTTGGAAAAGTTATTCCCCTGCGACTTGGTTATGTTGGTGTTGTTAATCGTAGTCAAGAGGTAATTGTGTAGCTTCATACAAGTACTGCTAATTGGATGCAAACCTGAAACTATTCCTGGACATTCAGAAATGCATTTCTGTATGAGCTTTAGTGTTTCGAGTTGAACGGGATGATATGGAACTTCTGCTACATATTGCACAACTGGAATCAGAGTTGAGAACCCAACAACAAGTCTTTCCCTGAAGCCTTTCTCGGCATTTGAAAGAAGATCAAGAACAATAAGGCAGGAGTTAAACCAGAGCAATGACTTCTCTCCCTCCACAAAACCTCTCACCCCTCTCTACCACTCGCCAGGACAACAACTCCAAACAAACTTCCCCTCCTTCATGCCCTTCCCCGCCTCACGAACAGCGAAAGGCAAGGAACGTACCATCACCCCGTGTAACGGGGAGGTCACATTTCAACTGGGAACCTGCCAAGATTTTCAGTGAGGATCGATACATCTCATATTACATCGATAACATTCCAGAAGGGTGGGGCTCAAACAGAGTTTTTAGGGAGATAGCTAATATCGAGCCAGTTGCGGATGTGTATATCCCGAACCGTAAATCCCGCAGGGGTGTAAGGTTTGGTTTCGCCAAGTTCGTTCGTTGTGGCAATCAAGAGCCAGCAAGACTTGGTAGGTTGGTTTCGTCGTTGGGTTCACAAACTCGGATGACTTTTCGGGTGGCGAGATTTCCCGCAACTAAAAGGCCGAGGGAGAACACTGGAACTGGACGCGGGCACACCGAAGCATATCATCTTCGGGGACACCCGATAGAGGATCCAGGGTTGGTCATGAAAGAACGAGATGGGCGATCTTATGCTGCAGTCATCACTGGAAGAAACCAACAGGATCAAAGGGAGGATACAATAATGCTACCGGTGAGTACAGAAGCAGTCCAGAAGTTAAGGAGGAGTGCGGTGGGATTCCTTAAAGGGAACAGTACAGAGGAACTTCCCATATTGCAGGAGGTGACGTGCATATCCATGGGGGGGCTGCAGAGGTTGATCATATTCCCCACTGTGGAGTGCTTAAAGCGGGAACTGTCGGGTAACATCAACGTCTGGTTGGCTAAGTTTACAAATATTCATCCTTGGAGCCCAGCAGATATTGGCGGTAGGAGGCATTGCTGGGTGGAGGTCCTAGGACTTCCATTACACGCATGGACAGAGACAGCTTTTGTTAAGATATCGCATCAGTTTGGCTCACTAGTTCAGATTCATCCCAATACTGCCAATTGGGAGTGTTTGGATAGGGTCAGGCTACAAGTGTTGACAGCCTCCATGAATTTTCTTCAGGCAACGGTGCAAGTTCAAGTTGATGGCACCAGCTTTAGGGTGCATGTTAAGGAAACCCAGGCTATGCATGGGGAAGGAGTCAATGATGGTGCACACGGCTCTGTGTTGGGTATACCCATCAGCCGCCCTGTGCAAGAGTCGCATCAGTCCACCGTCAATAGGCAAGCCAGGGTTGACAGTATGGAGAGACATACATCCCCTGTAAGGAGTTGTCAGAGGGAGCCGGTTTTCAAACGAGGGGCAGTAGGGGAGGGGGTGCAGAAGGCCCAACACGGTGTTTTGGGCCATCTCGAAGCTGTAAGCCCAGAGAGATCAGTCCAGGCCGTACAAGTGCGACCCCATTCCGAAGTCCAGATGAACCCAACAGCTTTCTCTAGTCCAAGTTGCAGCACTGTTGGAGCCAGCAATCAGTCGGCCCCAGCTTTTCTTCTGGTTCGTACGGGGATGGATGAAGGAAGCCAGTTGTGCTCGATCAGGAAGACGCAGACAGAAGGAACAGCTATAGTTCCACAGGCGACTGTATCGACAGTTCCCTCATTGCAAGCGGAGTCTTCGCGAGTGCGGATGAGGAAGGTTGGACATAAGGCTACGCGATTCAGATTCAAAGGATGGTCAGCACACCACAGGATGGGAAAACAAAGGAAACTCCGACGTCTTAAGCCTACAGGCAGCCTTTCTTCAGGAAAGGAAAGTAATACGGCGAAAGAAGAGATAGCGCAGCTTGCAAAAGAACCTTCCTTCCTAAATGGCAGCTGTGACCTTATTGAAAGCTTATCTGATTCGATTAGTCGTAATGGGTCACAACTGAATAAGTGTCCCATTGATGAGGAGGTGCAGCGCACATTGACGATGGCAGATTCCCTGGGCCTGCGACGTAAGCAGACAAAGGAGGCTATAAGATTGAAACTGAAGGGGCGTATTGTGGAGGATCGATTGGCATGGCAGTCTCATTGTGCCTCATAGAGATAGACAGGTATGGGTTTCGATTGAGGGTCCCTTTAACTCAATGTTTAATTTGGCTGTTTGGAATATTAGAGGATGTAGGGGTAAATTGAAAGAGCAGCAAATCCGAATGTTAGTGGATAATGCACAATTGAGCTTGTTGTTTCTCTGTGAGACAAAACTGGAACACTTTCCGGTTGGGTTGGCTCATCGTTTGTGGCCGAGTGCGACAGTAGAGTGGACAATAATTGAAGCTCAAGGTGCATCGGGGGGTATTGCTTGTCTGTGGGATGAGGCGACAGTGCAGTGTTTGGGAAAAGAAAAGTACGAGAGGTGGTTGATGATGGATATGCAGGTGAAAGATTCGGGATTTAGATTCAAGTGTGTGGGCCTTTATGCGCCGAACCAGGAGCAGGAGCGCAACAGTGTATGGATAGAACTGCAGCAGCGAAAGTTGATAGATTCAGCCCCGTGGGTCATCATGGGAGATTTCAACGAATCTCTCACGGCTGAAGAGCGACTAGGACATTCGTTTAATGAACGATCAGCTAGGCGTTTACGGAATTTCATCCAACAGAATGATTTGGTGGATATGCCGCTTATTGGCAAGTCATACACCTGGTTCACATCCTCACGTGCGTCCAGGATTGACCGGATATTGGTATCCTCTTCGTGGTGTTTGCAGTTCAATAGACATCGAATGTATGCTGGAAACAAGGGCTTCTCGGACCATGTTCCTCTCATTCTGAAAGAAGACCAGGTATTTTGGGGTGTTCGTCCATTTCGATCCTGGGATGTGTGGTGGGAAAACAAGAATTTTCTGCAACATGTGACCGACTATTGGCAGGAGGCCGAGATCAGTATTCCAGGGGATTTCAAGGTGATTAAGAAGTTGGCCTTGTTGAAGAAAAAGCTGAAAGCTTGGCACAGTGAGGCTTATTGTAATCTCGACCAACAACTGACGAAGTTATTAGCAGAAATAGATTTACTGGATCAGCAGCGTAGGGGCTGGCATCAGGATTTTGCAATGCGCTATATGGTCTTGCAGGATCAGAAAGGGGCGTTAAAAAGGAAGATTGAGTCTCTATGGAGACAGAAATCACGTCAACAGTGGCTTAAGCTGGGAGACAAGAACTCTCGGTTTTTCCACACTTGTGCGACTATACGGCGGTGTCGGAACTTTATAGGAGCAATCTGTGTGCAGGGAAGAGAAATTCGATGTCCGGAAGAGATGAAGGCAGCGGCAGTTAATCATTTCCAGACTGCTTTTGCAGCTGATGATGTGCGGTGGTTTGGTTTTGAGGGATTGGGTCTACCACGCTTATCAGCAGATGCAGCTGCAGCGTTAGAACAACCTTTTCTTCCTGACGAGATCAAGAGGGCTGTCTGGGCGTGCGGCAGTCATAAGGCTCCCGGACCGGATGGGTTCAATTTTCTCTTCATTAAGAATGCGTGGTCAGTGCTTGGAGAGGAGATCATCATCATGATCCAGGAATTCCAACGCAGCGGTATCCTGCCGAGAGGAATCAACAACAGTTTTATTACTTTGATACCTAAGTTCAGTGGAGCAGCGGAATTAGGGGATTATAGACCTATCAGTCTGATTAACAGCCTTTACAAGGTCATTGCTAAGCTATTATCCAGCAGACTTAAACAGGTGATGGGGCTGCTCATTTCTCCTTTTCAAACCGGCTTCATGGAGGGACGATTCATTGCGGATACCGTGATGATAGCTAATGAGATTCTGCACTCTATGCGCACGTCAGGAAGCAAGGGATGGTGTCTCAAATTGGATTTCCAGAAGGCTTATGATTCGGTAGACTGGCTTTTCGCGATAGAGGTGATGAAACAGATGGGTTTTGGGGGGCGCTGGTGCGAGTGGATCAAGGAGTGTATCTCTTCAGCGCGCTGTGCAGTCCTTATCAATGGGGTACCTACAGGGGAATTCAGCTTGGGTCGGGGATTGCGTCAGGGTGATCCCTTGTCTCCTCTGTTATTCAACTTGGCCGCGGAAGTACTGTCGTGTTTGTTTCGTAGAGCTGCGGAATGCCAACTGATTCGGGGCATCAACATCGGCAATCTTCATCTTACTCACTTACAATACGCAGATGATGTCATAGTCTTTTGTGACGGCGATCAGCAGAGTGTAATCAACGTCCAGAGTATTCTTAGGTGCTTCGAATTAATCTCTGGGCTCAAGATTAATTTTTTCAAATCAGGATTGGTGGGCATCAACACTCTTGTATCAGAGACCGAGGCGCTGGCAGCATCCATTCACTGTCGAGTACAGTCCTTACCTTTCACTTACCTTGGAGTGTCCCTCGGCGCCAATCCTCGACGTTGTTGTACCTGGGAGCCGGTGATTAATCGGTTCAAAGGAAAGTTAACCGCATGGAAAGGAGCTTTACTATCAGTTGCTGGCAGACTGACACTTATCAGGTCGGTTCTCAACAGTCTACCCGTTTATTACATGACGTTCTTTACAATGCCGGTGGGTGTGCGGAGGGAATTTGAGAAATGGATGAAGAGATTTCTGTGGACTGGAACAATGGACAATCGCGGATTCAGTAAAGTGAAGTGGGCAACGGTAATAAGGCAGGTTGATAGAGGGGGCGCTGGAGTGGGCTGTCTCAAGCTGAAGAATCAGGCACTTCTCACAAAATGGAGTAGCAGGATAGCCAATGATACATGTTCATTGTGGAGTAGAATAATCCAGCAGAAATACAGCCCCAGGCTTCAACAAGATGGCATAGTTTGCGGTGTCAGTGGTGGTTCTATTATGTGGAACGGACTTGTTCGGACCAGCAGATCGCTGTTATCAAATGGACAGGGCCTCTCATCCTTCTTCAGGTGGAAATTGGGCAGAGGTGACAGTATCCGCTTTTGGGAAGATGCATGGTGCCATAGGGATGCTTTGCGAGTTTCATTCCCCAGGCTGTATGCGCTATCCATTCTAAAGAATGGCTCTGTTACACAGTTTGGGATGTGGGACCGGAATGTGTGGAAATGGAATGTAATATGGCGTCGATCATTGTTTGTGTGGGAGGAGCAAGAAGAACAACGCTTGATGTGCATGTTGGAGGATCTTCAGCCCAATGTTCTGGAGGAGGATCTTGTGCAGTGGGGGACATCAGGTGATACATTCTCAGTCAGGGCTTGTTATCAGTCTCTGGCAGAGAGTTCAGACGGGACAAGTGAGCGAGGGCTACCAAATGTGTGGAGTCATCCGGGGGCTCCCAAATGGCAGGCATTTCTGTGGATAGCATGTTGGGGAAGACTTCCGGCCAAGGGTTACTTATGTCGGATAGGCCTTTTACAAGGGTCAGACCAATTGTGTGAGGCGTGCGGCCGAATTGAAGATGATGGTAATCATATTCTTTTAGATTGCCGGATTGCATGGGAATGTTGGTCATTGGTTGTCAAGCGATGGGGCTTTCAATGGGTTCAACCTCGCACTGTGTATGCTCTGTTTCAACAATGGGACGGATTTCATGTTCCTTCGCGTTATCACAGATTATGGTACGTACTGCTCTATTCTATTGTGTGGAGCATATGGCTGGGTCGTAATAATCGAGTGTTTAAAGGAGGTGTGAGTAGGGCGGACGAGTTGTTCTACAGCGGTATGCGGCATGGTTTTTCCTGGGCAAAGACCAATCTCCAGGAGGTTCATTTAGATTGCTTGGACGTATTACCAACAGGTGATTTTGTATCGTTACTGGCTAGCTGATGTTTTGATGCTTTGGCAGGCGAAAGTCTTGGAAATTGGGATTGATCATTTCATCCGATGTTGTTGTTGCATTTAGACAACTGGGATTGAGCTTTTATCACATGTTTTGTTTCATTTTGGTTAGATAAGGTTGTGGCATGTGAAAATCCCGGATCCTGTATATTAGTGCAGGATCCTGCAGTTTCACTTTCATAGATTGGGATCTTTATCACCCATCCTGTATAGTTAAACGCTTCTTACTCTAATACATCGATATTTATTCAAAAAAAAAAGTACTGCTAATTGGCGTTGTTATATGATTTCATCCAGTTGACTGGCAGATTAACTGAGAAAAGAGCAAGAAGCCTTTTTCTAACTTTTCTTTTATTATGGTGATGTCTTGGACTGATACTGTTATCATAATGTGATATTTCAAGAGGTATTTGTGTATCTGAATATGATTAATATTTATTGTAATATATTTGATTATACAGTTATAAATTTAAATTATATTATTTGATTAGATTTTATTATATTATTTAGTTAATAGGATACTAAATTCGCCTTCCATCTTCCATCTCATGGTCAACACGGTACAAAGTGAGGCGATAAGCAACAAGGTCAAGACACCTCATAATTTCATCCTTCAACCGTCCCACAGAATACGATTCCCGCATTTAAGAGTTGTTTGCGGCAGTGTAATAAGAGAAACGTCAGTATTTGCGAATAGCTCCAAAGAAATACTGAATTCTGGGTCTCCGGGCAAACGAGACATCAAGAGTTGAATATTGTAATTGACATTAGGGGTTCCATTAGCTCCAGGCTGTGCCGCTTGATCTTCAAGCAGGTAATGGCCCAAGGTCTCAGCATCATCCATGATAATGCTTTCATACCTCAGAGCTTGGCTGCTTACCGTAACATTCAAGATTTGACTAATTCTCTGTTTCAGATCAACAATAGCTCTATCTGACAGCATTTCTATGTGAAGTTCCACCGTTTCCATTTTTGGAAACATGCCAGTGGGGCTTTCATTCCAATGATACTGAGCTTTAGTAGCGACATATCAATAATAATTCCAACTAACTCAGTTTCTTCTAAGTATCTGTTCTCTTCAGATTGATTTTGTCCTTGCTGGTTTTGTTATATATAAGAAATTCATGTGAAAGTAGCCAACCCTTTGAACAACGGCCATGTTCGAGTCACTTCAAACTCCTTTTTGTGCAGGTGATACAATATCCTCGTTTACACATAGTTTGCATTTGGAACGCAAGGGAATAAGCCCTCCACATCAAAATTACTGGTAATGCAGATGAGATGGTACGAATTCTTTTTTAGAATTCTAACTCATTCGGACAGGATTATTCAGTTGCTGAAGAAAATGCTGGGGCAAAACCTGCAGTCAACAGAAATCATGGTAGAACAAAAGCTCTTGTTAAGTTTCAGAAGGGCAATATAGACATGATGTATGTCTATATTGCGTTGTAATTAGGCACGAGTAAACAATTGTGTGACAATAATTCCACTACTCCAATTATCTAACTACCAAAATCAACGGTTGTTGGACCTTCACAGTCCTTGCCCCGAGGGACACTTCGCACTCATTAATAATTGAAGAAAGATTAGGGGAGAAAGTGAAAGTGCATCGTAAATGAGAAAGCTCTTCAATGTCTTCCGCACTAGACTTTGCCTTTTTGAAAGAATGCTAATAAAGACTTCCATCTTCTTTTGGTCCGTTTGTATACAAACCAAAAAGAAAATAAAAGGTACCAAGCATCTTTAACATTTCCAAACTGGAAAAATGCTAAAGACCTCGTTCTTCTTTTGGTCAAGTCTTTGAGGATTGTGTACAGACAAAAAAAGAAGAAAAGAAAGATAATTAAGGAAAAGTAACATAAATATCAAAGTTTTAATATACAATGGGTAATGTCTTTCAAAATTATGTTTCTTCCAAAGATTTTTTTATGAATAATTATTTATGCGGGAAGAAGTAGTACGTATAAATAACATGCTGAAAGGCAGTCTCCCAACTTGTATTGGAAGTCTTAGGAAGTTGCAAAAGTTAAATCTCCATTATAATTCAATTTCTGGGCCAATTCCAGTATCCTTTCGAGAACTTACAAGCTTAGAATTTCTACGTATTTCCTACAACCTACAGGAGGGCATTGTTTCAGAAGTTCACTTTGCAAATCTCACAAAATTGAAGGTGTTGAATGCAAATAGGAACAAACTGATGCTCAACATGAGTTCTAGTAGGAGTCCTTCTTTAAAACTCAGAAACATGAATTTGGGTTCGTGGCAAGTTGTAAGATCCCAATTTCCTGCATGACTTTCTTCTCTTCATCATTTACATGATCTTGACTTGTCCAACACAGGCATCTCTGGAATGGTTCCTTTTTGGTTTTGGAACATGTCTTCCCAATTTTCATATTTAAATCTCTCACGACCAAACTCATGGTGTGTTTCCAGATTTCTCTCTACAATCTACAATCTACAATCTATGACTGTTGATTTGACTTCAAATCATTTAGAGGGTCCATTTGCCTACTATTTCTTCCACCACATAATATTTAGATCTTTTTAATAATTCTTTGGTGGCCTCTACTCCATTTTCTGTGTTTCAAGGAACAGGAATTAAAGGTCTTACGTGTCCTTAATCTTGGAGGCAATTATTTTTCATGAGAGATACTAGATTATTTGAAGACTTGGTCACTCCTGGAGTATCTAAAATTGAGCAACGGCTTCGGTGGTAATATTCCAAGTTCTATTGGTCATTTAAACATGTCTCAAGTATTTGCATCTTGATAAAAATAACTTATCCGGTAAAATTTTATTGTTAATATCAAAATATATAAGATTAGTCACGCTTCATTTAAGTGATAATCAATTCATAGGGACTATTTCGGCATGGATAGGTAATATGTCAGAAATGATCATTCTCAATCTTCTGATAAATAAATATTCAGGATACTTACCCAAAGAAATTTGCAATATGCTAGTATCACAACTTTACACATCTTGGATTTTGCCAACAACAATTCAGAAATTGAATATTGGGTTACTTCCATTGGCAGTATAAGTTTTCAAAGTTTCTTGCATTGAATAAAAGGAAACATGGTTGAGTATAGCACCAATCTTGTACTTGTGAAAAGTATAGATCTTTTTGATGACAGATTTACAGGCAAGATTCTTAACAAAATAACAAGTCTAAGAGATTTACGATTCTTGAATTTGTCTCATAATTCCTTACGAGGAAAAATTCTGGATGACATAGGTGCTATGAGATCTTTTGAGACATTGGATTTATCTCAAAATCGATTATCAGGTGCAACTCAGAGTATTTTTAGTCTAAAGTTTTTGGATTATCTGAATTTGTCCTTCTATAATTTAAAAAGAAAAATTCCACTGAGCATACAGTGACAAATTCTTGATGCATCAAGTTTCATTAGCAACAATTTATGTGTTCTTCCTCTTGTTAAGAACTGCACTTCTACTGATGGAAAGTAAAAAAATTTGACGAATCATATCAATGAAAAAGAAGATGGAGTACAATTCAACTGGCTTTATTTGAGTGTCTTAATTTTTATCTTTTAAATTTTTTTATCTGTTTAATTTTTATTAAAAATTAATTTTTTTTTAAATTTTTGAACCAGTTGACCCGTAATCGGTTCAACTGGTGTTCAAAACCGGATCATGTACCGGGTCCGGTTTAACCGGGTTGAACCGGCCGGTCCGGTCCGGTTTTCAAAACATTGGATATTAGGCTTTATTGAGGGATTTTAGAGAGTGATAGGTCCTTTATTTTTTATTAGGTGTCATGCCTTCAGACCCCAAAGATCACGCGCGACAATCCGCATTAGGCCCACCATATACACTGTTACTATATCTAGTAATGCACACAGTAAGCCTACAAGGCTATGGTATAAATTAAAACGGAGATAATAATTAAAAGAATTTATCGATATATTGAGTAGCAAAATTACAAGGGAGAAACAATGATGTCTGGGTATCATCGATGAATATTTAGTCTAACAATTAGTACCCAAGAATCAATCGATTACATTGGTTCTAGTATGATTAGACACTCTTGGGGAAATAATATAAACAAAATGCTTCTTAAGGTTACCTTGAGTTCAGCTATTCAATAGCCGATTGTCTCGTGCCATGCCCTAAAGCGAGCTCCTAATTGTCATTGATTATCCTTGCAATTCATGTCAATGATTTGGCAGAAGCTTGCCAGGTGAGCGGATGGGAAAATATGGATAGTAAAACATATACAATCATTTAACAATAACATATATATACTGGCAGACAACAAACATTTGCATTCTCATCATAGCAATCAGCACGGTCACAAGTATAATGTAATGCAGCACACCATATTTCAAACAATCAGGACTGTGGTTGGGCTGACAATGTCTCTCAGCCCTTCTAGTGCTAGGAATAGGACTAGGATCTGCCAGTGGCACTTTTATATGCAGCTCCTTACATCTCTTGTTATTCTGTATGCTAAACTTGATCTGCCCCGATGGGACATGCACTCCACTTGGCCCAATTCCATTGACGATGCCGGGACGTTAGGTGATGGTAGCTCTACTTACTCAAATCCCCATGTTAGGGTATCCTATTTATTCGTATTATTTTTATTTTAAAAGCACCCCATCCCACCTTATACCTTCCTTGGAAAATTCATGCCACACTACCATACTCGGAGAGTTTGCGAAAGTCGCATAGGTCACCCTATGTTGTTGCGATGCTTGATTCTATCTTATGATGTTGAATGCACCCAACCACTTCATATGCACTTTTATTATTAAAATCGCACATCGCACATTCAATCGACACATAACATAGCTCATAGCCTAACACACCTCAGTAATCGAGCACGAGGTTTCAAGCAACATGAAATTAATTCACAGCACACACAATGATTTTATTTTTTAATTTGTTCCTTATGCTTCTAATTGATCATACTTATGCATATTCATTCATGCTAGTAAATAATGTATAAAAAGGTTCCGTCCACTCACAGTTTCTTGATGTTTAAAATGCGCTCACTTGATCATCGATCATTGGGCCGATTCCTTGAAATCCATTACATGTAAGTATTCACCTACACATGCATTTATAATTGAATCCTTAATATCGCATCCTTAATACATAAAAACACATATAATTATACACCTACAACCGTAATATGATGCGTTTCTACTAAAAAATCTATACAAAATCGATCTGGATATTTTTTCTATTTTTTCTTATTTTTCGAGATCTTAATCTAATTATTTGACCCATCAAATCACATCAGATTTATGTAATTTTTATACCATTAGATTCCTTATCATTTATTTATCATAATTTTTTGAGAACTTTTATCAATTTTTCTCAATTTTCAGTATTTTTCCTGATTTTTTATTCTTTTCTATCTATTTTTTCTTATTTTCTGCCTATTATTACTTTTTAAACAAATAAGAGCACGCCACGTGGCAACATCCAGTGTTACCAGACATACCCAAACCTCATCCAGGGCCTACATGTGTCACATGTAGGATGTGACATGCTTTGCCGGGCCTAACTCTGAACCTACTTGTGTCATACGCTGGTAGTGACACGTGTTGTCCAAGCCTCAGGCGCGGACTACACCTGGTGCCCCTATCAGACGACACATCACCTGCACATGCAGGTGACACATTGTCCGTTCTACAGACAAACTACCTGTCAAACGAAGGCGGCCTCGGGCGACATGTCACCTGAGGTCGTCTTCAACCTCTGAAACCTGCAACATTAACCCTAAAACCGAACATGCATCAACAATTCACTAAATCGTAACCAAACAAAGCCCACATAAATCCGAATCCATACATGTATATATCGACAATAATCGTGACCCGAATCGGAAAACATGAGGGGGGAAAGATCCCGACCTAATGGGGTTAGTTCTTACCCATTTCCGATGAGATTTAGCTGGAAAGTATTCGATTTTGCCAGGGAAAGATTCATGATGACAAGGCGATATTGGGAGTGAGATATCCGTGCCCTAGTATTGTTTAACAACGCAGATATGGATGTTCGAATGTCCTGTCCTGTAAAATAGTCAGACAACGGAATGTATTATGCTTTACTTAATTGATCTTTTGTAGTTTATATTTGACTCTATTATTAATAAAGTTTCAGTTAGTATAAAAAAAGCAATAAAAAAGTATAGGATTAATTATTTTACTAAATAATTTGAGGATTTTAAATATATAATATCTTAAAAATTTTATGTCGATTAGATTCATTAATTACTGATATTTATGAGACAATAAAATAGATTAATTATTATATTATTGATTTGTACATACTCTTTTGAAAAATTAAATATTTGAGGAAAATTTTTTGGAGAGAAATTATTCGAACAATAATTGATGAGAATGCCCACTCACATTTCTTTCATGATCCCGAAAATCATTATCGTTTTGTAAAGCCCCACTCACGTAGATTTTGTTCATTTGGAAGAATGCTGAAGGCCGCATCTCTTTTGGTCAAGTCTTGTGTATTGACAAAAAGAGATATGCATAATTTTAACTGAAAAATATTAATGTTGTGTTTGGTATGTTGGTTTTGTTGATTTAGTAAATCCCACTGTTTTAGAAAATATAAATATTAGTTGAATGTATGACGAAAATAAAAAAATCAATATAGTAAAAAACTAATATGTCATTTACTAACTAAATGATTATTAAAAACTAGTCTGGTAAAAGACTAATATATCGTTAACAAACTTAAATTAACTAAGAATAAAATAAAAATTTTGTATTCTAATTCAAAATCAACTATTTGAAAATATTTTTCACCAAATAAAATTAGTTTTCAAACAATACCAACACTAATAATTCTTTATTTGTAATTTTTTGCACCAAAATGAAATTAATTAGTTTTCAAACAACACCAATATGATCATTACTTTTACAACACTAACAATAATATTTTTTTTTTCTCAAACATATAAATTTTTTCGAATATTTTATAATTTTATTTAATATATTTGAATAATGATTGTTTGTTATGTGATGTTAAGAAAGGAAAGTCATTTGATTTGCAAGATCACGACAGCTCACTGATTAGATATGAAATGTTGAGATTGAGAATCATAATGAAATTGATTTATTCTGTAATTAATGTAATCGTAATTATAGCTGATAGTCATTTATGTATCTGTATATATATCTGCACTTATTCTTGTAATTCGTATCAGTGAAAATACTAGCTGTTCTCTCCATTCTCCACCCTTATTTCTTTATATGGTAGCGGAGCAGGTTCTCACACAAATGGCTGAGACTGTCTCTTCTTCTATCGTTGATGCTAACCAAAACACCATGATGAGCATTTCGTCAATCTCGAATCCCACCTCGCCTTTTTTTATTTCCAACTCAGATAATCCAAACATGGCTATTAGCTCTGTGATTTTGACAGGAGATAATTTTAATGGATGGGAGGTGTCTCTTACTCGAGCATTAAAGGCGAAAATGAAGATGGGTTTTGTTAATGGTTCTATCAAGAAATCTGGATTGGAGCCAGCTATGATAGAGATTTGGGATCGATGCGATTCCTATGTGATGGGGTGGATTTTGGCCTCTGTAAACCCAAGGATCAGACAGACCATTCTTTATGTGCAATCTTCCAAAGATATGCTTGATATCTTAAGACAACGATATGCACGAAAGAATGCTCCTCGTATTTATCAATTGAGGAAAGAGCTGCAAACTCTGCAGCAAGGTATCATGACTGTGACTGATTATTTCAATACTCTGCAAGGAAAGTGGGATGAGCTTATGATTTTTGCTCCCAAATCTAAGTGCACGTGTGCAGATGATGCTGAAATGAGAAAGTACGAAGAGGAGAAGAGAGTTTATCATTTCTTGATGGGATTAGACAACCAACGTTTCGCCATTTGGTAGTTTCAACTGAACAAGAAACTAGCATGGAGGTTGCAGCAGCAATGGCAGCCTTTCCCAAATTTCGGAGGAAGAGTCCAATTGTCTGTGACTATTGTGGTGACAGCGGACATAAAAGGGCCAATTGTTGGAAACTATATGGAAAACCTTCAGATCGTGTCACTGGAAAGAAAACTTGGGATAAAGGTGCTGCAGAAAAGAGAATTGGCAAAGGTTCTGCGAACCAAGTTATTGTAGAACAAGGTGAGGACAAGCAATATGAAGAAGGTCTTGCTTTAGTAGCAAGTCATATTCAGCCATGTCCAAAGAAAATGAAGAAGATTGTGATGGCAGTTTCAAAAATATGGCTAAGAAGCTGATTCACATGTTAGAAGAATCAAGGGGAGAATCTAGCGAAGACATGAGTGGTAAGCAAAAGTTTATAGATGTTAATTGGATCATTGACAGTGGAGCAAGTCACCATATGACTTCAAATCTGAGACAATTATCCAATTTACGGCTGCTCAACCGACCAGTAAATGTGACTCTACCCGATGGAAGCACTTATTTGGCAACACATGAAGGAGATATGGCTATATCTAAAGATTTGATTCTTACAAAAATTCTTTATATCCCAGATTTCAAGTGTCACCTTATCTCTGTACCACAACTCACTAAAGCTCATAATTTAACTGTGACGTATGACTCTGTCTCTTGCCACATACAGGACCCAATAAAGAAGAAGAAGATTGGTGTGGGTAGACTACGATCTGGGGTTTATTTCTTGGAGCTTGAAGCTACAGGGGTTGCAGCTGCAAGCGTTACTAATGTAGGAGCTGATCTTTGGCACCGTCGATTGGGGCACCCTTCAATGAGAAAGATTTTGTTATTACCTTTTTCAAATAAATCTGAATCTGTTTCAGATATACCATGTGACACATGCCACCTGTCAAAACAAATAAGAGCCCCTTTTTCAAAAAGTCTGAGTCATGCTGATAAACCTTTTGCCTTAATACACTGTGATTTATGGGGAAAGTATAACACAAAATCTTTTTCTGGTGCACACTACTTCTTATGCATTGTGGATGACTTCTCTCGGGCAACATGGGTATATTTATTGAAAGAGAAAGGAGACGTGGCCAGCAAAATCAGACGATTTGTAAGTATGGTGCATACTCAATTTGATTCTCATATTCAGAAAATCAGAACAGATAATGGTACAGAGTTTACATGTCTAAGAGATTATTTCTTAGATATCGGAATTGTGCATGAAAAAACAATTCCATATACTCCTCAACAAAACGGAAGAGTAGAGAGGAAAAATCGTCATATATTAGATGTGGCAAGAGCTTTAAGATTTGAGACTGGTTTGGATATTTATTTTTGGGGAGATTGTGTTTTGACAGCTTGTCATCTTATCAATCGTACGCCGAGCCTGGTGCTTGATGGCAAGACCCCTTATGAGCTCCTCTTCAATCGTCCACCAACCTACTCTCACTTACGTGTTTTCGGCTGTCTTTGTTATGCTCATATGCATAATAGAATCAAGGATAAATTTGATGCACGATCCACTCGTTGTATATTCCTTGGATATTCACAAGATCAAAAGGGGTGGCGGATGTACGAAATCGCAACACGTAAGATCTTTGTCTCACGAAATGTGATTTTTTATGAATCTATTTTTCCTTTCAGGCTTCAAGATGTACCTGAACGTAACACATCATCAAGTCCTGTGAATAAGGAGCATCCAAATCTTAATGATTCTTTCCATCACTCACACGATTCTCTACAGAATCTTGGAATTAATGAGGATTATTTTCAGCAACCTTGTGAAGGCATTGACGTGCGACATCAACAATATTTAATTCCAGAGTCTCCTAATTCCATTCATGCTGAGTCAACGCAAAATCCTGATATTAATTCTTCCCCTATCTCAGCTCCAGTTCAAGATCATTCTCTATATCACAGACCTTTAAATCCGGATGATTCCAGACCAATATCCATGCATGATGCTACTGATAATTATTATGATAATATTTCCAACTGTGATGGCGATACTCTACTATCAAATAAATCAGGAGAATCTTCAAAAGATATTGCAAACGATTGCAAAAATCATTCGTCAAAGGATCCTACATTTATTTCAGAAGATTCTTTGATATCTAATCACGTGGAAGCTATCTCTTCTATTCCTCTTTTGGAGGACAATTCCTTGGACTCCATTTCTTCAGATCAAAGACCCACACGTGTCAGAAGGCCCCCTTCTTATTTACGTGATTTTATTTGGCAAAAACAGATATCAAACTCAGCTGATTCTTCTTCAGCGTCTGCGGCATTTAATCATTCTGTTTCTTATGATGTTTTCTCTTCATCTCACAAAGCCTTCTTGAGTGCTATTACCTCAGGTCATGAGCCTACCACCTATTTTGAAGCTGCGCAACATCCTCAGTGGCAAGAAGCCATGAATTCTGAAATACGAGCTTTAGAAGACAATGCAACATGGACTTATGATTTTCTGCCACCAGACAAGAAGCCTGTCCAATCTCGTTGGGTCTATAAAATAAAGTATCAGGCTGATGGTTCTATTGAAAGATACAAAGCTCGCCTTGTTGCCAAAGGATACTCACAGGTCCAGGGGGAGGATTTTACTGAAACTTTTGCACCTGTGACTAAATTGACTACAGTTCGATGTGTTTTGGCTATAGCTGCTCAAAAAAATTGGCCACTCTTCCAACTTGATGTCAACAATGCTTTTTTGCATGGAGATCTTGAAGAGGATATCTATATGGTTCCCCCTCCGGGTATTAAAACACCAAAGCCGGGTCAATTTTGCAAGCTCCAAAAATCATTATATGGATTACGTCAAGCTGGAAGAAACTGGTTTACCAAGCTATCCACCACCGTTCAAAGTTTTGGTTTTACTCAACATTTGGCTGAACAATCACTCTTTGTGCGACTAGATGGAGACACATTCACGGTACTTTTGATTTATGTTGATGATATTGTACTAACAGGAAACAGTGTGCAGGAATGTGAAAGAGTCAAAGAGTATCTAAACCAACAATTCCGAATCAAGGATCTTGGAAACCTGAAATATTTTCTCGGTATTGAGGTAGCCAGATCAAAGGAAGGAATCTTCTTGTCACAGAGAAAATATACACTTGATATTATAAATGAGTGTAAGATGTCTGGAGCCAAAACATGTTCATTCCCTATGGAACAACAACATCATCTAGCAACTGATTCTAGTAACTTCATGAAGGATCCCGGAAGGTATAGAAGATTAATTGGTAGATTGTTGTATTTAACAATCACTAGACCTGAGATAACATATGTTGTCCACATTTTAAGCCAATTTATGCAAACCCCAAGGGAGAAGCATTGGGAGGCAGCAATCAGAATTGTGAGATATCTAAAGACCAACATTGGTTTGGGAATACTTCTACCAAAGAATGATGATGAGTTAAGATTAGTTGGATATTGTGATGCTGATTGGGCAAGTTGTCCAACGACTAGAAGATCAATTACTGGATATTTTGTCACACTTGGAGGTGCACCGATTTCTTGGAAATCTAAGAAGCAGGCAACAGTATCGAGATCTTCAACTGAGTCAGAATACCGAGCCATGGCAAGTGCAGTTTGTGAGTTGATATGGTTGAAGGAGCTTCTTAGTTTTCTCAGGGTGGATACTGGTACAGCCCTTTTATATAGCGATAGCAAATCAGCTTTACAAATTGCAGCCAATCCTATCTTTCATGAACGCACAAAACACATTGAGGTGGATTGCCACTTTGTTCGAGAAAAGATTCAAGGAAAAGACATAACAACTGCATATATGTCAACACACGAACAAGTTGCTGATATTTTTACAAAAGCCCTTGGACAAGATCAATTCAAATATCTTACTTCCAAGATGGGTGTGCAAGATTTACACACTCCAACTTGAGGGGGAGTGTTAAGAAAGGAAAGTCATTTGATTTGCAAGATCACGACAGCTCACTGATTAGATATGAAATGTTGAGATTGAGAATCATAATGAAATTGATTTATTCTGTAATTAATGTAATCGTAATTATAGCTGATAGTCATTTATGTATCTGTATATATATCTGCACTTATTCTTGTAATTCGTATCAGTGAAAATACTAGTTGTTCTCTCCATTCTCCACCCTTATTTCTTTATATGTGATTCATGAAAAATTTAAAATTTATATTATATTGATGATAGTAAAAAATATATATATATTTTAAAATAATTAAAAAAGTATTCAGCGTCACAACAATGACTAATCTCCTTCATTGTTTAATAAACATCAACTAAGAGATAGATTACTTATTAATAAATAATATATACAAAAGATGAATAATCAAGATGGGATGCATCCCTTTGGGCAACTTTCAAGGACACTCCTTGCAACTTTATAAAGTTACAACTGCGTGTAATAAAAAATATTTTATTATTATCCAGTCAGCAGTCAGCGTGCCACACCAACTTAGATCAATTTTTTTTACTGTTTAAAAAATAATAAACAAATATTTTGATTTCCCCCAAAACACTTTCTCTCATCTATGCTGAAAAATTTAAATATCACATGCCTGATATTGATATCAGTCAGAGGGTAGGGATTTCAAATCAAAATGAAATATTTCAAATATTTTCATTACTTTCTCTCTCAAACGCTGTGGCCGGTAATGTTCTAGTTTGTAGTCATTGTTTGTAAATATAGATTTTTTTTTTGAATTTTAAGTACATTTTAGTAAGGTAAACATGAAGTAGAGAAGGTAGACGAGCAAGAGATATGGAGATAGTGAGGTGAAAAGTTTGTAGCTATGAGAAAAGAAGTTAATGGTACCTGAAATTGCTATGTTGTGAAAATTCTTGATTTCCTATTTTTTTATTTGGTCTCAAATATAATATTTTATAAAAATTTATATTTTAGTAGTTGTCTATTTTGTATATGTTTGCGGACTAAGAGTGGAGCTGTGGTGCTGATGGGAAGGCTGAAGAGTTCTAGTTTGATGATTGAAACGTGTAGGGCTTTATCGGAGATATTGTGCAGAAGTTGAGGTGTTATCAAGTTGGAGATGGAGTGGTAGTTGATTAATATAGGGTATGTATTACATTGTAGTGCAATATGAAATGTGTTAGTAATGTAATAATTGGTTATAATATTAATATATATCATTGAAATTTTGTGAACTAAAAATACTCATAATTTGTGTAGGTATATGTGTGCGTTATTTATAGACCATGTATATTGTTGATTGTGGCTTTTTTGGTGATGTAATGCGTTGTTTATATTTTTGCTTAATATAATTCTATACAGATGTGAAATTTATTTTAGTAAGTACAAATGAATATTTATATTTGCATAGTAAAGGAGAAACCAATTTGAAAATCTTGAATAGCAAGGAATATCCAGTGAGGATAAAACTTTGAAGATATATAAATAAAAATGAATGATATGGTCTGGTTGTGATGAGATTTTTTGTGTGTATTGTTTGTTTACTATAAATTTTAATATTGCATATCATGTTTTATATATTTTTAGTTGACAATGTTGCATACTCGTATTGGCAAAGTAAGTTAAGTTGGAGTTACAGAGGGTCAAGTTAAGGTATGCAATACATTTTCATGTAATATTATAATTGTTGAATGTATATGCATTATGGGGTGTCTTGTATTACGATATATTGATAAACCAGTTGCGTAAGCCAAATAAATGAAATGGACTAGTAAGAGTGAAATCTATTAAATTCATTGCATAGACATGTATATTGCCGGTATTACTAGATTAAACATTCTTCTTGTACACATAAGTAAACGGACACACGCTATGATATGTGTATATAGCATATCATAGTGTCGATAGCACAGTCCTGTAAGTCAATGTTGTGTTGCATAATATCTGTATACTGATAGGATCCTGCTTATCCTTTCCCTGTTATTTCTCAATGAGTAATGCAAGCAAAAGTAAAAGTGTAGTATTGATCTTGTTAATTAATGAAAAACTGGGAAAACAAGTATTATTTCTGATATGGGTAAGAAAAGGAAAACAAATTGCTTTTGATAGGCAGCTACTCTCCTTTCCCAGAATACGGGGACCTCACATTCACAAAGGAAAATCCACATCACTCGTGTGTGCGTGAAAGTCGCCCCTAAATCTCCTCTGTCCACAAGGTATCATTCTCTGTACACAAAACTGAATTGTCAGAGTATCCCATCCCCAAAATGATATTCTCCTAGGTATCGACAGCTGTCCCTATAGTGTTGTCCCTCTTCTTCTTTCTTTTGTAAATATATTTGATGACCGGTCTATCATTACTCCCCCCTTGCACTCTCACCTTGTCCTCAAGGTGAAAATCTAGAAATTGGCCCTGTATAAATGACACTTCTTCCCACGTACTTTCGAATTCAGGTAAGTTGATCCATTTCACCAACACCTCCAACCCCTGCGCCCCTTGTCGAGAGTCTAAAACATCCTCAGGTTGTGTGGTCCACTCCAGCTCCTTTGTTAATGCTACGGGTAAGTCGGACTGTAACCAAATCCTTGATAGCTTTTTTCAAAAACAGGATGTATGCTTGCTGAAGAGGGTAGCTCTAAGTGGTAGGCCACGTTTCCAATTCTTCGTAGTACTGTGAAGGGGCCAAAGTAATGGGGAGCTAATTTTTCATTCATCCTCTTCGCCAATGACTTTTGACGATATGGTCGAATTTTCAAATACACACGATCCCCAACCTGAAATTCCACATCTCTCCTGCGCATATCTGCGGTTCTTTTCATCCTGTTTTGCGCCAACATCAGCTGTTCCTTTAACTCAAGCAAGGCCACATCTCTTTCCTTCAATAACCGGTCCAAATCCGCCATAGCTGACGCTCTAGAGACATCATATCTACACATGATAGAATGTATTGAAACAATATTCTTCCCAAGGTATCCATTGAGACCACTCTCGTGGTTTTTGACTGGCAAAACATCTCAGATACGCTTCCAAGCAACGATTCACAACCTCACTTTGACCATCACTTTGTGGGTGATATGTAGAACTACGATTCAATCTTGTGCTCTGTAGATGAAACAATTCCTTCTAGAAATTGCTGAGGAACACCTGATCTCGGTCAGAAACAATGTTTTTCGGAAACCCATGAAGCTTAACAATGTGACTAACAAACTACTCGACCACTTTCTTCACCGTAAAAGGATGTTGCAGTAGGATAAAATGCGAATATTTTCTTAGGCGATCCACCACTACAGGAATAACATCAAACCTGCAAGATCTGGGCAATCCTTAAATGAAATCCATAAAAAGATCTTCCCAAATCACTTGCGGTATCGGTAGAGGCTGCAATAGACTTGCGGGAGAGAGTATGCTAGTCTTGTTTCGTTGGCATATCTCGCAACTCGCCACGAACGCTTTAATATCTGATTTCATCCCCTCACAACACAGCTCACTCGAAATCCGCTTGTATGTCTTAAGAAATCCATTGTGACCTCCAACTGGGCTAGAATGAAATTCATTTAATAATAGCTCAACCATCTCTGATTTTGCGGGTATCACAATATGATTTTTAAATCGTAATAGTACATCAATAAAGGACCAATTCTCAATCCCTGCTATTCCTGTTTTTGTTGAAAAAGAAGTTACCACTTGCTGTAACTTGGTATCCACCGCAATCTCTTCCCTGATTTTTTGCAGATCCACAATCGGCTTTGCTATCAGCTGATTTAGTTCTATTGCTGTCGAAAATCTTGAAAGAGCATCAGCAAATTTATTGCTCGCTCCTAGTTTTTAGTGGATTTCAAATGAGAAAACCAGGAGCTTAACCAACCAACGTTGATACTCAGGAGCGATCTCTTTCTGTTCCAATAAAAAGTTTAGGCTTTTCTGGTCAGAACAAACATTACAAAATGCCTTCCCAACAAATAATGCCTCCAATTTTGCACTGCAAATATAATAGCCATCAGCTCACGTTCATAAACTGACTTTTGACGAGCTCTTGCGGACAACACTTGGCTATAGAAGGCAATTGACTTGCCTTTTTGAGACAATACTGCTCCCAATCCTATCCCTGATGCATCTGCTTCCACCTCAAAGACTGCCGCAAAATTAGGCAGCGCTAGAACCGACACCTTGATCATTGCTTCTTTGAGTGTTTTTACCGCCTCCGTAGCCTCCTGTGTCCATTCAAAGGAATCTTTTTGCAATAATTTCGTTAAGGGGACCGCAATCAAACCATAACCTTTGACAAACCATCTATAATACCCTGTTAGCCCCAAGAATCCTCTCAGCTCTTTCGGATTCTTTGGAATTGGCCAATCACGCATGACTTGAAGTTTTTCTGGGTTTGTTGCCACCCCCTCTCCTAAGATAATGTGCCCCAAATATTCTAAACTTTGCTGGCCGAAGCAACATTTTTTTTCCGTTTAAGAAGAGTTGTTGTTTCCTGAGTACCTCAAACACTTCTTCTAAATGCTGGAGATGTTCTGCGTAACTGGAGCTGTACAGCAATTTGTCATAAAAAAATACTAGCACTGTCTTCCTCATGAATTTTTAAAACACCTCATTCATCAGCGCTTGGAATGTGGCTGGGGTATTAGTTAAACCAAAAGGCATGACTAAAAACTCATAGTGTCCTTTCTGTGTTCTGAATGCTGTCTTCTCCACATCTTCTCCCTTCACTCTTATTTGGTGGTACCCTGATTTGAGGTCTAGCTTCGAAAAAAATTCTGCACCATGAATCTCATCCATAAGCTCATCTGTGTTCAGTATAGGGAATCTATCCAGAATTGTCACTTTGTTTAGTACCCTATAATCGACACAAAACCTCCAGGACCCGTCCTTCTTATTAACTAGGAGTACCGGGCTGGAGTAGGGGCTTGTGCTGGCACGAATTATCATAGTACTCAACATCTCTCCTATTTGCTTCTCAATTTCATTCTTCTGAAAGTGGGGATATCGGTAAGGTCTAACCCGAATGGGTTCTGCTCCGGTATGAAGAGTGATCGCGCAACAGTGGTCACGGTCTGGTGGTAATCCCGTCGGAAACTGAAACACATCATCGAATTCCTGTATCAATTTTTCAATCTCCGGTTTCCACTCTTTCTTCTGTTCTTTCACCCCTTCCGTGCGTAGACTACACAACTCCACCAAGACTCCCTCGTCTCCAGCTTCAATTGAGCGTGCCAATGCTTTGAGTGAGATTCTCGGCTTGTGTAAAGTAGGGTCTCCTCTAATCTCAACCTCTTCCCCTCCCACTTCAAATCGCATACTCAGCTGCCTCCAATTATATTTTGTCACCCCAAGAGTTTTCAACCAACGTAGGCTAAGGATAACGTCTAAGCTTCCCATCCAAAGGGGGAAAAAATCAGACACCACCAATAATTCCCCGACCACCATTTCCACTCCTTTACACATCCCTTCCTCTCTAGCAACTTCTCCATTACCAATCAGAATTCCATACTGGATGTAGGAGAGACTACCAACCCTAGGCGCTCCACCACTTTGGGAGAAATAAAGTTGTGAGTAGCTCCACTGTCCACCATGACGACCACTTCCACACCATACATTGTTCCAATCAGTTTGAGCGTATGAGGTTCCGAAATCCCCTCCAAGGCCCCTTGTGACATCTCCATGTGATTGAGGTTCTCCTCTTCTCCTTGCTCCTCAATTATTTCCTCATTTTTTTCGTTCTCATCTCCTGGGTTCTCACTAACAATGAGCACATGCACCTCTTTCCTTTTGCAAGCATGTGCTACACGACACTTCTCATCACATTTGAAACACAACCCCTTCTTTCTCTTCTCTTGAGCCTCTTCTGCAGACAATCGATCAAATTTACTGGTACTTGCATTGGAGAAGAATAACGGCTCGTGCAGGGAGTGTTGTTCCTAGATTGTGTTGGGCTTGACTTAGACGTCGTGCCTACACCCCCAATACTTGTCACGATGGGCTGAGACATGTGGGCCGAACTGCCCGTGAGAGTGGGGTGTTTCGTTAGACTCCCCTGAGTGAATCTGGCCGTGATGGTCCAAGAACCAGTAGGTAGTGATCTTAAAAACCCCATATTCCACGAATTTCTTGTGGATTGATGCTCCATCAAAATCTGATTTCTCTCCTTGATCTTCTCAGCCATTTGAATCGTTTCTTAGAGATTTCCTCGGGGAAAGATCTTCAGTTTTGCTTTAACAATCGGATCCAAACCTTTGATGAAGATCGCCAAGAGTGTCTCTTCCATTAAATCTTTATACTGCATGGACAACAACTCAAACAACTCAGCATAAACCGACACTGTGTGTCACGACCCGGCCCCTCGGCTCAGTGGGGCCGAACGTGTATGTGCGTGTGATGGATCACAACTGCAACGCTCGGTTGGGCTTATAACCACAGGGCCCAAAAGATGCATCTTGTTACAAATGATACCATCACACAAGACATATAAGCCCAAGACCTCCCCCGCTCCTTTCCGATGTGGGATTGGATAACCTGACCCCCCTACGGGCTGGGTCTCACAATCTCCCCTCCTTATAGACCTCGTGTCCTCACGAGGGGAGCCCAAACGTAACTGACTTGGGCCCAAACTCACGGGCCTAAATTTGAACACACAACACGGCCCAATCCCACCCGGAAGAGGGAGCGAGATCGGCTCCGCTACCATTTGTCTCTACCCGGCCCCCAGACCCTCGGCCCAGCGGGCCCGGACGTGTATGTGTGCGTGATGGATCACAACTACAATGCTCGGTTGAGCTTATAACCACATGACCCAAAAGATGCATCTTGTTACAAATGATACCATCACACAACACATATAAGCCCAAGACCTCCCCCACTCCTTTCCGATGTGGGATTGGGTAGCCTGACCCCCCCTACAGGCTGGGTCGCACACTGTGGATTCCTGTTTGATCGCCAGAAGCCTCTCTCGCAGGTTAAAAACTTGATCTCCCCTAAATCGTTGTGCCATTCTTTCTTTGAAATTCTCCCAACTGACGAACAGTTTCTTTCTATCCTCCGTTCTCATCCAAACCAATGTCGGACCACCCAAACACAACTTCATTGCATCTAGCTTTGCCTCTACGTTCATTTCATGCATCGAGAAGTAATGTTCAGCTTTATAGATCCAGATATCAGCCTCTTTTCCTTGAAATAGGAGATCTCAATCTTCCTCACATCTGGCTCATTACGATATCCGAAATACACTTCCCCTATTTTTCTCTTTGAAGATTGTGAGTCACCACCACTACACCCTGCTTGGGGCACAGATGCCGTATTGGAGACCTCTATGTTCTCCATCACCAAGGGTTCTTTCTCCTTCAGCCGACTTGAACTGGGTTGACTCTCTTCCATCGGTGGGGTTCTATTCCATTGGGGCTGATAGCATTTCCTCCATCCTTTGAGTGAAGGCATTAAGGGTGGCTTTCACTTCAGATCTCTCCAACCTTAGCTCCTCCTTCATTGCTGCCATATCTCCTTCTAACTTCGAAAGCCTTTTGAGTTCATTTTCAACCATTTCTAGACGTTACTCCATCTTTGTTGCTGGCATACCACAGCCCAGCAAATGCTTCGCTACCAAACTGTTAGGATCCTGCTTATCCTTTCCCTGCTATTTCTCAATGAGCAATCAGAAGTAAAAGTGTAGTATTGATCTTGCTAATTAATGAAAAACTGGGAAAACAAGTATTATTTCCGATATGGGTAAGAAAAGGAAAACAAGCTACTTTTGAGGGGCAGCTACTCCCCTTTTCTAGAAAACTGGGACCTCACATTCACAAAGAAAACTCCACGATATCCGTGTGTGCGTGAAAGTCGCCCCTAAATTCCCTCTGTCCATAGGGAATCATTCTCTGTACACAAAATCGAATTTTCAGAGTATCCCATCCCCAAAATGATATTCTCCTAGGTATTGACAGCTGTCCCTGTAGTGTTGTCCCTCTTCTTCCTTCTTTTGTAAACATATTTGATGACCAGTCTATCATATACATAATCATTTAGTGTCAAAGATTTTATTGTTAATTTTGTAGATGTCATGTTCCATTAGTACTATTGGTCAACCAAGTCAATTGAAGTACAAGAATAAAAAATATGATTGACATAGTTTATGGAGTGAGGTTAGGATATGCCAGTCATAACTCAACAAAGAAAAATTGATGTATTAGTGCGTGAATTATCGATTTGGTGGTTGGTGTCATCCTACAGTGGATAAGTCAAAGCTAATAAGAAATGTTGATATGTATGAGATGTATGAATGCTAATCTGGAGGAACTGAAAAAGACATTTGCATTGAAGATGAGAATGATGTTTATTGTTATGCTTGTAATATGCTATTATATAATCATGAGGTAGCTCATAGGATGAGTGGTTATTGTTGGTTATGGTTATGTTTGTGTTTTCGTAACTCCTATATGTTAATGTATGTTGTGGATATGAAATTATAGTAAACTGTTGTTTTCATAAGTATTTGTCCATAACTATATCACGGAGATGCGTTGTAGATTTTAACAGTCGTACTAGTACAACTATAATATTTTTCTGTCATGGCTATCACATGATTGTGTTTTTCTCACATAAGCTAAAAACACTATCAATAAAATCAAGACATTGAATATCGCAAATCATAACACACAAATATAACAAGAAAAAATATCCTAAGTCGTCAACATCCAAGTGCATTACAATCAAATATTAATTATTTAAACTACCTAAACAGATAACAAACAAATAACATATAACAGGTAATCAAACATTAAGTAATGCACCCCTATTGGACCTTCCTGCACTATGCCTCTTCACAAAATTATCAAACTCACGATGAAGGGATAGCTGGTCACTATGGAAGGTTCTTAGTATAGTATAGATGTTTGCAATGTCATCACGAATGGCTGCTATGGATTGTCTCATTGTTGGTTTTTGTTGGTATCCACTAGCTACTAGAGATGGTGATAGGCCTTCATCATCTCCACTTGTCTCCTCAAATGCTATAGGGATTGCCTCTTTATCGGAGCCTACAGAATCACTTATATCCACTATTATAGGTACAAGGTCATCACTCATTACATAATGTCCACCTCTCCTCTTCACCACCTTCATCGTCAACAATGTTGAGAGGTTTATTGGCATCTTTTGATGTACAAGAGTGTAGCTCTCGCCCTCATCATATGCAGAAAGGTTCTTTGTTAGGCGGGTTATATAACTTTCACCACTTTGTACGTACCAATACCATTTACCATGTTATGGAAATAAATTACAAATATCCTTCGTATGTTGATTGGGGTGCTACCAGTCAAGCAATAGAGACAAAACAACTCAGTCTCTGTTACAACACTCTAATTTCCCTTTTTAACATCCAAAGACTATGCAAGGCATCTATGTATAACTCTGAGGGCAAGATCTAACAACAATGTGTCCTTTGATTTTCAAGAATCATATCTATTGGACATCCAAATATCATCAGATTGAATGTTTGAGATGTCCTATGTCATTATTTTCCAAATCAATTTTCTATCTATGTTGGGTGGAAATCATGCAAAGCGTTCTGCTTTATATCATTAGTCCGGACATAGTAATTTGAATAAAAGCCATACATGATACCAAATTCATCGAAGGTCATCCTCCAATCTATGCATCCCAACCGAAATTAAATTACCTTTATCGTCATGTGAGTCTTCTCCTTGAGCTTGTACGTGGATAAGAACGCAAGAAATAGCTCCCTGCAACAATCCTCTCTAATTGCTGCCATTATATACATTATGATATTTCGCAAAAGGCATGTAGATACCACAATCAATGTTATTGAGTCCCTACCATCCCCCATTTCCACACTCACAATTTCATCCCATCGATGTAACGATTTCAAATAATGCTTCATTGGCTCAAAGATGCATAATGAGCTCTATGGTCATGTGATTGAAACTGCGATAGCGAATAGGGAACAATTATTATCTTTGATCTTGTATTTATTGTACCTGTAAACCATTGTTGTATAATCACAACATTGGAAAAAAATAACCGTATGCAACACACACATACAATTTACATTACATTCATTCTACAACTTCTTTGGTCCCTAACAACACAATATATATGTATGTCATATGCAATCCCATGTGAATCACATCCCGAACCACAACATGCTTGCATATATGGCAAACATATATAATAATATGTCTTAATCACATAACCACCTTACAAAAATAAAATCAACCTATAGGTAGTAAGAAATTAGACCAATGAATATGGGGGACACCAACATTCATCCTATTATGTACTCACAACAAACATTCACAATTGTTCTTCCTTAGTTAAAACTAATCCACCTAAAAGCATATATACATACCATAATAACCAGCAATAAAAATAAAAACCAAAACAATCGTTAAAGTGCGTACAAGTCACCTGACAACCCAATAATAATAAGCAAACCCAAAGTGAAGAAACAAAGATTGTATCATATCTTTAAATCACAAGTACTACACGAAGGGGGATAAACATAGGTTCCCAAAGTAGTTTTTGCCAAAGTAAATAAACCAACAGAGAAAGGGATGTCAAATAAAAATCTGGCCCCTACTTAATAAGTTCCATATCCCTTGTAACTGTTGGGATCATTTATGGGTTAGTGGGCTTTTAGGTGGGAGTTTTAATATAGTAGTTGAGGTGGGAGTTAAGGAGGGAAGGGACTGCCATAAGATAAATTTGCACCAAACATATGGATGCTCTTGTATATTTCTTTGGATACCCAAAATTGGATATCATTTCAGTAACATGGACATGTTATGGTAAATACATATCTATTGTTTTATAAACCGACATGTACATACCCAAATCTATAATAAGACCATAGTGTTTATTGCCAAAAACATAGTAAACATAATGTTGTTGTCTTCATGACCATGATACTAAAATGATACACAACAATTATTGCATACCAACTAAATTTCATACTAAGATTCATAACAATTTAAAATATAACAATCCAAATGAAACCAAACAAAGACAAACGACATGGTTTATCATTACAACCACAACACCGAAGATAAAATACTATTTGTTCTTCATAATCTTAGTATCGTTCTTCATGCTTGCAATCTCATCACGGATGCTTGCTATGTCATCATGAATGAAGGTTAGAAGACTTCTTATAGTTGACCTCTCTTAGGGGTCACTGGATGGACCAACATTACTTAGACCAAGGACATTGTCTTCGTCATCCATCAGTTGCATTAGGAGTTCAGTACGTACAAACTCTTTACCTTGCCCGTGCACCACCTTCATGTGTACTAAGGTTGGTAGGTTGATTGGAAATATTGGATGAACAATGGTTTAGGGGGCATGAGCATCATACACACCTAGATTTTTAGCTAGTCGAGTGACGTAGCTGCCACTAGTGAGTGTGCTAGCCCTTGAGCTATTCAACATGTGTTGGAAGTATACCGCAAAAATACTTCACATGTTTATTGGCTCCCCATTCCTCATGCAATACAATCTTTAAAGATTTGTCGTGGACATGACACTACAAGTATCCTTCCTCCCTTGCAATGAGTTTGCAAGCCACTTGTGTATAACTTGTAATGCATGATCCAACAATTCTCTATCCTTGGACTTTTGCGATTCATATTTGGTATAGTCAATGTCATGGAAACAAGGATCCTCCTTATCCCAAGTGAATGTCTCCCAATTCTTGGTTAGGTCATTTTGCTTGGAAAACTCATGTAGTGTCCACTCTTTAAATTTATTTGTGTTCACATAGAGTTCACTATGAAATCCACATGCCACTGCAAATTCATTGAATGTCATATTCCATATCTTCCTTCCAAGCCAGAAGTGGACGACTTTTTCCTTTTATCTCTTTGTAGACTTCTTATTGAAGTCATAAGTTGACAAAAATTCAAGGAAACGCTCCTAAAAAAACGTCCTCTTTGATGTCCGCCATCTCTATTGCACCGCTGTTGACTAGAGCACACTATTGATTGGAGCACGTTGAATGTCATTCCTAAGGTTCAACTTTGGCATTACTTGGACTTTCTCCATGTCCTCCTGTTTGGAGCCAACACCCTATTCTTAAGACATTCATACCGATCCTTATGCTCGTCGGTATTAAACTACAATAGGGGGTGGGTCCCACGGGATTTTGTTATGCCCTTACTTTTCATACCTGACACAGAATTAGAGTAATAATAGAATATTATACAACATATGTACTTGAAATACATGACAATGTAATTACTATTCATCGACATATGTTAATTTGTAATAGCGAAGTAAGATAGTACAACAAAATCCTCTTCATGCATGATATCCACACCAATAGAAAGGTATCTAAAAATACTTCAATTAAATTGGAAGAATAAGTGTTGAGACAATTCCTACATGAAAAAATTTTGTCATTTAAATCCATCAATAGCAACCACAATGTGTAACACCACATCAACTATAAACTAAAAAAGTGACTACTACATATACTGAATAAAATTGAGGAAACCCAACATTCGAGTAACACATCAGAACAAGTTCATTATGACAAAAAAATAATAATTTAAACACATACGATGCATCTGTCATGCCCTGATCTCGAAACATTTCACGCGACAATCACCACAGACCCACTATATACACTTCTACATTACATAGCAATGAATATAACGAGCCTACAAAGCTAGAATGAAATTTGACAGTGGAGGTATATTAAAGATTATGTTAAATAAACAAACAACGAAAGTAAAAGAAAAAGATGATGTTGATCCAGGTGGCATCGATCTATATTTTTTACATCATGATCCCACTAGTATTTGTGTGATTTCCATGCTTATTTATTTTAATCTTGGTTCTCGTATTACAAAATATCACCCTTGTAGACTATAGAAATGCATATCATGTACACCATATACTAGAAACCATAAGGTAGTCCTTACCTCGAATCGTTTAAATCCTCGACTGTCTATTTGCCCGGAGGGATGCCACAATCATATCCATTCCTATTTGAATTCAGATCAAGAGATCTGGTAGAAACTTGCTAGCTGAGTGAATGGAAAAAATAAGTATAATACAGCACATGCATACACATAGAAAAATAGTAGGCATATAGGCATACGAGTGCATCAACAAGTCATAGTCAACACGTATAATGAATTCATGCATGATCAGACCGTGACTGGGCTTGGCAATAACTCACAGTCTGTCCAGTGCCAGGAGTAGGACTGGGATTCGTGTAAGACCCTGGAATTTAAACCAATGAATCTGATTCTAGTGTAGGGCCTAGAATGTGTATAATAGCCCAATAGCTGTTAGGAGACTGATTCAATAGGTATAAAACCCTCCTGTTTAGTCATTTGGACTTTCAAGACATAGCTATTATTTATCAACCCAGAAAGATACGTTCTTTTTAAAACCTCCAACTGGGGGTGTGCTTGTAATTTCACCTTCGAGTACATTAAATTTTATTGAATTCTTTTTGATATTGATAACTTTGGAAAATGTCTTCCAAATTCTTGTTTTCGAAACTTAGGAATTCAAACTGAAGCCCGAACCCTTTTAGTTTTAAGGATTTCATATTAATGTGATTATAGCTATAAATGTAAGGAATTATGAAAATAATTAATATGTAGAGATTTTGTGAAGATTTTTGGTGATTTAAGATTTGAATTAAGTTTAAGAATGGGATATAACAGTACTAGAATTTTCTAAGATTTTTCGTCAGGATTGTTTGGTATTAAAGTATTTTCTAATATCATTTTTGAAGTATTATATTTATTATTAAATTTATAATTATATTAAAAATAATTTGATTATCTTGGTGTGTTCTACTATTTTTGAAAAATTTATTAGAATTTTCTGTGTATTTTTCGGGATATTATACTTTTTTTTAGCAAATATACAAAATTTATAGAATTTTAAATATATATTAAATATTATATTATTTTCAGTATTAAATAAAAAAATAAAAATAAAATTGGTCAAAATGTGGGAGGTTCCGTCATTTTGACCAGGCTTGGTTGGTGGAGCTACTGAAGAAGGGTTAATGAATGTTGTTTTGTTTCAAAACGACGTCGTTTCTTCCCTAAGTGAGGTGACTTCATTTTAGTCCCGGGAATGAGTCACCAGCTAAATCCTCCGTCTGCCCCCAAGTCATACTTGTAACTCAACTTTCCCCACACATCGTCGGAATAGGTTTGGCAGGAGAAGGCCACAAAGGGTTATACCTCTAAACCATCCCATGAGCTTCGATTTTGTGCAGAAAAGAGAATGAGAGAGTGCATGAGAGCATAGCGAGTGCCTGTGAGTGAAATAGTGTGATTTCTGGTGACTGACTAAGTTTTTTGCTCAGAAATTTGAGTCCCTTTGATCTTTGATTTTGTAGGTTTTAATTGATTAAATTTTGTGTTGATGTATGAGTTTTGTTTGGGAGAACTAGAACTAAGTGTTGATATAATGAATAAGACTAATAGAGGCTAAATCTGGTGGGTTGAGCTGTTGTTTTTCCGGAAGGTTTGCAGAAATCTCTTCAAACTGGAGGTTAGGGATGATCTCGGATGAACCATCGTTTGAGGGCTTCCCAATGATGTGTTGTCCGTGGTAGATTTTGATGACACGTCATCTAATAGTTTTAAGAGACAAGTCAATTAAGGGTAAACTAGAATGACATGTAGTTTAAGGTATGATTGAACGATGGGTCATCGAATACTAATAATGAATGGCATGTCATCTAAAATGGGACAAAATGACAAGTTGTTTATATGTTATGTGAATGACATGTAGTTTGAAATGCATCCGAATGGTAAGGTTTTCAAAGGAAAGGTATGTAGACCCGGATGAGTTGTGGCAAGCTCAGAGTAAGCCATGTGTCAGCATCCCAAAAGTTCGAGTGTGGTGTTGGCATGTGCTCGCGTTGCCATGTGTCGATCTGTGAGAAAATCAGCAGAAGTTGTAGAAATTAGACAGAAAAGCCACAAATTAAAGAAAAATAAGGGAAAATAGAAATAAATGGAGGAAAAATTTGAAAAAATTAGTAAAAATACTAAAACTTGTGAGGATTCCAATGGTATCAAGATTATGAAAATCAGAGTTTGTTTGATGGATTGAATAAATCAAAGAAGTTGATAGAAAATACGGAAAAAATAAAAAGAGAGATCGGAAACTGTTCTGAGTTGATGCTTAGGCAGTATTGATATGGTTCAAGGATTGGAAATATATAATTAAGGATTATGGTTTGATTTCAGATTAATAGAAGAAGGATCTTCTGATTGATAGGTGCAGAGTTAAATAGACAAAGACAATCTTCTTCGGAGTTGGATCCCAAAGAAGAACAACAACCGTAAACTGTGACTGGTAGGTTGTGTGTGCATGAACTTCGTATGTTTTGATTAGATTAAACAAGATAATTGAATAACTGAAATAGCATGAACATGCATATCTAGGCAAGTGATAAGTAATTTAATTGCTTGATTTATTAAAGTGATATGATAAGTATATGTTTGTTGTCTCATATAACGTGTTTATCGAATAATGACGTGATAACAGTATGTGTCTTCATAGGGTAACCTATGTAACCCTTGAGAACTCTCCACGATTGGTAGCATGGCATGAAGACTCTAGGCCACAAGGAATAAGGTTGGACGGGGTTTATTATTTTAATGCACACTTGGTAACCAATTTTGTAGGTTTAGGGAACTAATTAGGAGAAGCTACCATCACGTTATGTGATGACCCGCTCTCAATAAATGGGACCCTCACCGTCGTGTAGTCCCGATCGACCCAACACATTGACCAATCGAAACAACAGAAGGCTCATGCTAACTTTTCAAAACCGAAAACCCAAAAATATACATAAATTTGAATTTTTATTTTAAATAGAGCTTGACACGTCACAAAATATGCCCAATGCATTATAACAATCAACGGAAAAAGCATACACATAGAGCGGAAGTCTTGAATCACAAGCAACAGGACATATGGCCCCAAATATACAACATATTGAGTCCATACACACAAGCCCATATGGATCCACAAAAGTGCCTGAAGCACGCATCTCATATCATAAACCAAAATCCGAGTCATATATGTATATCAAATATCAATATCCGATTATCAAGCCCACAACGAGACCATAACTAGCAAATCAATCTTATCCAATCATACATAACACAAGAGCATGAAAATAAAACAAAAATATGCCAAGCCTCCAAAATGTGCAAGTGCACTAGTATAACCCAAAGGCCAACACCAGAAAACTCAACCTCAAGACGAATGGCTACAAGTTGATAAACTAGCCCTAAAAAGATCAACAAAAGGGGGTGAGATTAAAGATCTCAGTGTGAGTTATAATGTCATAAGTATATCCGGAGGAATAGAGGCATATGTAAAATCAATTATAACATCGTTGATTTGAACAAAATTAACATCCATGCATTCTAAACGTGTACCCAATGATATTCAAAATCAATAATACATAATGCATGAATTGGAAAACATTATGTAATAAGGTTTAACCCAATAGGTTTGATGGATTGAATAAATCAACAAAGTTGATAGAAAATTTTGGAAAAATAAAAAGAGAGATCGGAAACTGTTCCGAGTCGATGCTTAGGCAGTATTGATATGGTTCAAGGATTGGAAATATGATATTAAGGATTATGGTTTGATTTGAGATTAATAGAAGATGGATCTTTTGATTGATAGGTGCATAGTTAAATAGACAAAGACAATCTTCTTCGGAGTTGGATCCCAAAGAAGAACTACAATCGTAAATTGTGACTGGTTGGTTGTGTGTGCATGAACTTCAAATATTTTGACTAGATTAAACAAGATAATTGAATAACCGAAATAGCATGAACATGCATATCTAGGCAAGTGATAAGTAACTAATGATTGCTTTAATTGCTTGATTTATTAAAGTGATATGATAAGTATATGTTTGTTGTCTCATATAATGTGTTTATCGAATAATGACATGATAGCAGTATTTGTCTTCATAGGGTAAGTAACCCTTGGGAACTCTCCACGATTGATAGCATGGCATGAAGACTCTAGGCCACGAGGAATAAGGTTGGACGGGGTTTATTATTTTAATGCACACTTGGTAACCAATTTTGTAGGTTTAGGGAACTAATTAGGAGAAGCTACCATCACCTTGTGTGATGACCCGTTCTTAATAAATGGGACCCTCACCGTCGTATAGTGTTGATCGACCCAACACATTGACCAATCGAAACAACACAAGGCTCATGCTAACTTTTCAAAACCGAAAACCCAAAAATATACATAAATTTGAATTTTTATTTTAAATAGAGCTTGGCACGTCACAAAATATACCCAATACATAACAATCAACGGAATAAGCATACACATAGAGCGGAAGTTTTGAATCATAAGCAACAGGCCATATGGCCCCAAACATACAACATATTGAGTCCATACACACAAGCCCATATGGATCCACAAAAGTGCCCGAAGCACGCATCTCATATCATAAACCAAAATCCGAGTCATACATGTATATTAAATATCAATATCCAATTATCAAGCCCAAAATGAGATCTAAACTAGCAAATCAATCTGATCCAATCATGCATAACACAAGAGCATGAAAATGATAAAACAAAAATATGTCGAGCCTCCAAAATGTGCAAGTGCACTAGTATAGCCCAAAGGCCAACTTCAGAAAATTCAACCTCAAGACGAACGGCTACAAGTTGATAAAATAGCCCTAAAAAGATCAACAAGAGGGGGTGAGATTAAAGATCTCAGTATGAGTTACAATGTCATAAACATATCCAGTGGAATAGAGGCATATGTAAAATCAATTATAAAATCATTGATTTGAACACAATTTAACATCCATGCATTCTAAACGTGTACCCAATGATATTCAAAATCAATAATACATAATGCATGAATTGAAAAGCATTGTGTAATAAGGTCTAACCCAATAGGTTTGATGGATTGAATAAATCAAAGAAGTTGATAGAAAATTTTGGAAAAATAAAAAGAGAGATCGGAAACTGTTCTGAGTCGATGCTTAGGCAGTATTGATATGGTTCAAGGATTGGAAATATGATATTAAGAATTATGGTTTGATTTGAGATTAATAGAAGATGGATCTTTTGATTGATAGGTGCATAGTTAAATCGACAAAGACAATCTTCTTCGGAGTTGGATCCCGAAGAAGAACTACAACCGTAAACTGTGGCTGGTTGGTTGTGTGTGCATGAACTTCAAATGTTTTGACTAGATTAAACAAGATAATTGAATAACCGAAATAGCATGAACTTGCATATTTAGGCAAGTGATAAGTAATTAATGACTGCTTTAATTGCTTGATTTATTAAAGTGATATGATAAGTATATGTTTGTTGTCTCATATAACGTGTTTATCAATAATGATGTGATAGCAGTATGTGTAGCATGCCATGAAGACTCTAGGCCACAAGGAATAAGGTTGGAGGGGGTTAATTATTTTAATGCACACTTGGTAACCAATTTTTTAGGTTTAGGGAACTATTTAAGAGAAGCTACCATCACGTTATGTGATGACCCGCTCTCAATAAATGGGACCCTCACCGTCTTGTAGTCCCGATCGACCCAACACATTGACCAATCGAAACAACAAAAGGCTCATGCTAACTTTTCAAAACTGAAAACCCAAAAATATACATAAATTTGAATTTTTATTTCAAATAGAGCTTGGCACGTCACAAAATATACCCAATACATAACAATCAATGGACTAAACATACACATAGAGTTGAAGTCTTGAATCACAAGCAACAGGCCATATGGCCCCAAACATACAACATATTGAGTCCATACACACAAGCCCATATGGATCCACAAAAGTGCCCGAAGCACGCATCTCATATTATAAACCAAAATCTGAGTCATACATGTATATCATATATCAATATCCGATTATCAAGCCCACAATGAGACCATAACTAGCAAATCAATCTGATCCAATCATGCATAAAACAAGAGCATGAAAATGATAAAACAAAAATATGTCGAGCCTCCAAAATGTGCAAGTGCACTAGTATAGCCCAAAGGCCAACTTCAGAAAACTCAACCTCAAGACGAACGGCTACAAGCTGATAAACTAGTCCTGAAAAGATCAACAAGAGGGGGTGAGATTAAAGATCTCAGTGTGAGTTACAATGTTATAAACATATCCGGTAGAATAGAGACATATATAAAATCAATTATAAAATCATTGATTTGAACAAAATTAACATCCATGCATTCTAAATGTGTACCCAATGATATTCAAAATCAATAATACGTAGTGCATGAATTGCAAAACATTATGTAATAAGGTCTAACCCAATAGGTTTATCAATCCACAATTCTCATCATTATCACATGGGCTACTATGACCAAAACCTTTCAGGGTGGATCACAAAGCACTCTCAAGTAATCCCCATTAAAGGAAAACCGAAAACCCACTGGCATTCAATTTTTCATTTTAAAATATATATAATCCCCTACTGCCAGTGTTATCTGAAATTAAATGGAGAAAACACACTACACACTCAATTACCAATCCATATATATATATATATATAAACATATAGCCTGCTAAGTCATAGAAAATTCTGGTAGCTTGCTAAGTCTTAGCAAATTTAGGCACACATATATATTCCATCCATACAAAAATATTAGGTAAGCAATATTCCCCTCAAATGGGAATCCATGTACTTACCTGGCTTTGGCCAAGCATTAATCGTCAATACCAAATTGTTCCTAAGAAATATATATATTTTGCTTGTACATAGTAAGACTATTTTTTTAATGCATGAAATACATAAGGAACACTTATAGGCATTCATCTAAAATTGATTCAGGTGTTTAATAATGTTCATTTGGTGTTTGGAAGGTTTAGGGTAGGTTTGGAAGTGTCAAAGTGAGGTTTATGGGCTGCAGGAAAAAGTAAATGGCCATGTACTGTCTGGAAATAGGATGAGTACTCAACACGGCCATGTACTTTCCTGCATAGGCCGTGTACTTCTCGGCAAAGAAGTACAAAGGCTGTTGGGAAAAAGACACGGGCATGTACTCTTCTAGACGGGGTGTGTACTTCGAAAGTCACTCAAAAACGTCCCTGAAAGCCACCCAAACCCTCAGGAACCCTTTCAAAAGTTTCTAAGCAACAAAATATACCTCAAAAGTCACAAAACTCACAATTCAAAGGTTCCAAGCTCAATTAATCGGAAGGGTAAGTTCATCTCATCATATACCTTTGAAAAATTATATAAACATACAACTATCATGCTTAGGAGTTCAAACACATATTTAATGCATTCAAATCATGGCAAGCAAGTTTATGAATTTAGTATAAGCGTCATTCACAATGCATGTATGACCCCAATTCACAACCAAGAAATTTTGCCTATTTTATCTCAATAACCAAAATATTTCTGTGTAAGCAATGAAATATAAACTCTCAGCTCTTGTTGTGCAGATGACACAACGAAAATAATTTTTCCCTTATCAACTACTCCAGCAATACCTAAGCACACAAACCAAACTAAAACAATAATAAGCTTAAAATAATAAAAAAACAATAAAAGACTCAAAACTGGAAATAAAGCCTAAGAGACCTCTTGTTTACTCAACGTAACTCTTATATCACTCAACCAACACTATAGGATTGTAGCCCAAACAATCCAGTTAAAGAGAAAACCACGTTCTCTCCAGTACATGCCATCCAAAGGCTCAAAATCAACCTCCAAACTCAACCAACAACACCCTTGGGTTTCTCATCCCTCAAAACATCCTCCACAACACACAAGCAATCAAACCCAGGTAGGGAAACTAACCTATTGCATCAATTTCATTAAAATCACAAAACCTCTAAAATTATCAAAAATACCATCGAGAACTCAAAACACTCACCCATGGATTAAAAGGTGTTTTTATGCAATCTATTCCATAAAAAAAATGTAGGAACATCAAATTCCAACCAAAGAAACAATTAATCTAGGAAGAAGTCAAGGATTTAGGGCACTTACCACCAAAATCCCCAAAAATATCCTAACAACAAGAATAATATATTTTTTGCTCCTCAATCCAAAACTAGCAGTGGAAATCGATCATGGGAGGTTAGGAATGTGTTTAGGGTTAATGCCCAATGGTTCTTTTTGAAAGAAAATAAATAATAAATAATAAAAGCTTATTTGGGGACGAAGAGGAGAGACTTTGCTTGAGAGAGGGGGAAAGAAAGAGGGAGAAGGCTGCAGGTGGTCCAACACTTAGAGAAATTTCTAAGTGTTGGTTTAGGCTGACCTTTTATACTCTAGGCCCAAAATCTCAGAAAAACCTGAACATAATTTTTTAAAGACCCGATATATCCCGAATGGGCCATGAAAATATTTTAAACATGACTCCTACATGTTAAAGTATGTTATAGATATAATATAATAGTTAACTGTTGTTTTCATAAATATTTGTCCATAACTGTGTCATGGAGATGGTCTACAGATTTTAACAGTCATTACTTGTCCAATGATAAAATTTATTTCGTCTTGGCTATCACATGATTGTGTTATTCTCACATAAAATAAAACATTGTCAATAAAAAGACATTGAACATCACAAATCACAACACACAAACATAATAAGAAAAAGCATCCAAAGTCATCAACATCCAGGTGCATTACAATCAAACATTAAGTACTTAAATTACCTAAACAGATAATAGACAAATAACAAATGACAGGCAATCAAATATTAAGTGAAGCACCCTAAGCACCTCTATTGGACCTTCCTGCACTACGCCTCTTCACAAAATCATCAAACTCACGATGAAGGAATATCTGGTCATTGTAGTGCCCTCTCCCTAAATTTATCTTTGTTCACATAAATCGCTATGAAATCCACATGTCACTGAAAATTCATTAAATGTTATATTCCACATCTTCCTTCTAAACTGGAAGTGGATGAATTTTTCCTTCTTTCCCTTTGCAGAATTCTTATTGAGGTTATAGGCTGACAAATTCAAAGAACATCTCCTTACAGAAGTTCTCTCTGATGTCCGCCGCCATTGACTAGAGTGCATTGAATGTCATTCCTGAGGTTCAACTTTGGCATTATTTGGACTTCCTCCATGTCCTCCCAATCGATGAAGTTTTGGGAGCCAATGCACTATTCTTAAGAGATTCATACCGATCCTTATGCTCGTCGGTATGAAACTGCAATAGGGGGTGGATGTCATTGGATTTGGCTGTGCCCTTCCTCTTCATACCGGACACAGAGTTACTATAATAATAGAATGTTATACAGCACATGTACTTGAAATACATGACAATGTAATTACTATCCATCGGTATATGCAATATTCTGTAGTAGCAAGGATTATATACATTACAATGTTAATTTGTAATAGCAAAGTAACAAAGTACAAAAAAATCCTCTTCATGTTTGATTCCCACACCAGCAGAAAGATACCGAAAATATTTCAATTAAATTGGTAGAATAAGTGTAGAGACAATTCCCACATGAAAAAACTTTGTTATTCAAATCTATTAATAGCCAACACAATGTGTACCACCGCATCAACTATAAACTAAAAAATTGACTATTAAATATAATAAACAAAACTGAGAAAACTCAACATTTGAAAAATGCATCAGAACAAGTGCATTACAACATACAAAAACAATTCAGTGTCGGGTCCAATAGAGGCAAACAAATTGTCATGTCTCGTACCCTACTTCGAGAGTAAACACCTTCGCCACGGAACCCTAAGAATAGCAATTACCTTGCTACCCTGAGAGCCCTGTAAGGCTAGTAAAACAAAATCATAAAATCTTCAACGGAACTACATAAATGTAGGGTGAAACCATGTCTCAGTAAAGTATGCCACTGTCAATCCATTCCCAATCAAACAACATGTATCTTATAACCAATAAAACCCATAAAAGTCAAGCACCAGAAAATCAGGTATACAATCAAAATAGTAATCGCAGGTGTAAGAAAAAAAAATATAGTCTGGTCTATATGTACAAATCAAACTAAATGCTAATCAAACCTAAAATCAGATAGCGCTGAGATCAACCACGAGAGGCAAATGGCTGACAACCTTCTCCTATAGAACAATCTAGATCCACTAAACAAGTTAGTTAAATATCCAAGTGAGGGAAATATGGACCACAAGTACATATATAAACCATAAATGAAAACCATGTTGAAGGGTAAACCTTGAATAAATAAAAAATAAAACTCAATCTCAAACCAAATCAACCATAAAAACAACAAGATGAATCATAAAATACTTATACATTTTCTTTAAAAACCAAGCTGGGAAATCTGTTAAGAAACACCCATCCGACTTTTGATAAGGAAGTGCTCAGGGTCCACTAGTGTCTACTTTTATTTTCATGAAAACGTGACCCACACTAGCTGTGCCGAAGGCTAAGGTCAACCCATGTTGACCATCCACGTTTGGACATTAAATCCCCTATGTAACAAGGGATGCCAAAGGGAGTACATGACCCATTGGTCACCAATCTCGGTCTATCGTCGTTAGTGCACTGGATACTCACAGGTAATTAGAGTAGAATAGAAAAAACAATCCAAACAAGTCAAACTCAAATCAATATCGTAATATAAAAAACAAGCATAGAATCTCACTGACAATCATGTCTCAACTAGTGCAAACACATGCACAATAATACACTATGCCTCTCAGTTTCAACCATAGTAAATCCAATAAGTACATCAAATTCGTAAAACAATAATATCCAAGCACAAACGTATATAATTCAAATTTCAATACGTTTCACTATTTAATTTTTCTAAAAACAATAAATCTCAATCATGCATTTTAAAACAAAACCAAGTAAATATGAGGTCCCCACTCACCTGTACGTAGCCACAATATGACCAATCCACATGCACAGAAGAAAACCAAACCACAATCTACACCAATCAGTACAGGTCACACGTCTGCAAATAACCATGAAATTTAAAATTAGATTAATAAGCCTTCATGTTATATTTTTATAGCATAATATTATTTATAAAACCATAATTTATCATTTAAACTAAAATATATTTTACGAAAAAATATTTGAAAGCTCATATCTAATAAATGACAAATCAAATCGAAAAAACGATGATACCATCACGTCCAGAAAGTCGAAATTAGGTAATAGGGTCGAAACTGAAAATTAAGGTTTTGGGAGGAGGACAGCGGCGGCGCATGGTCGACGAGTGGAGACGCATGGCCTTTATGTGGTTAACAACACAAGGATTGAAGATCTGGGGCTGGACCGACAGTACCAAGCCGGAATAAGCCGGAAATTGCTTATTGTTTTGGTGACCCACTTGTAACTTATGGAGCTGATTCTAGGAGCATCGAGGAACGGATAATGCTTAGAACGAATAGTCAGATGGGAAGATGGCTGAGATCAGTCGGAGGAGGAAGGAACAGTTGAGAGAAGAGGAGAATGAGGAGGAAGAAAGAGACAAAAGAGAAAAAAAAAAGAGGGAAAAAAACAGAAGATATATATATATATATATATATGAACACCTGATCTCAAAACGGCGCGGTTTAACATTAGAAATTTAATATTAATATTTTATTATTTTTGAAATATAAATAAAAATCCAGAGAATGCAATAAATCTTAGAAAAATCATAGTAAATAGAATATATATACCTAAAATGTATGAAAATTTTACCAAAGATTGAGAAAAATCATATCTTTCCAATGAACTAAGAATCATATTTTTTTTACTAATAAATTTTTAACCATAAATAAACTATCATCTGAAAAATAATAAACTATATTTTAAAATTATGAAAAATCAAATCATACGATAAAATCTTAAATTACAAAAAAAAAATTAAAATCACACAATCACACAACACACAACACACAAACCAATAGTCACGCACAAGAAGAAAATTACGAAACTATCCCTAAGCATAAAATACGAAAAACCCGGGTTTACACAAATACAATGCATTTTTGACCCCACCAACAAAGCGAAAGTTTCCGAAACCCATTTGTCCTCAAACTCCCATGCGAACTGTTCGAAAATAACTCCAATTGAAGCACACATAGTGGGAAAGGACTTTCAAAGGTCACAAGTAATAGGAATAGAAGTTCAATACCACAAATAAGTTAGAAACAGAGTAAATGAACAAACATAGTACCCTTATGAAGCATTTATGGAAGCTAATTGTCGGTCAGATACAGGTGCAAAGTGGAGGGGCTGCAGCCTCTACCACCAGAAAAAGTGAAAGGGAGATTGGCTAGAGGAGGAAGTGCATCGGAGGATTTTGTGATGCATGAGAAAAAAAACCAGTTTAAAAAAAAAGATTTATGGAAACCATAAATGTGTGGGTTTCCAATAAGCTAGTTTATCCTTTTAAGAAAGACTACCATTACAAAAAAATTTTAAATGGGTCACACATAAAACCGCAAGCACCATAGCAGTGGAAACCCTTTTAAAACACAAAATATGGCACTATTTTATACAAGATGTGCAAAAGCATAACACAAAAAACTAAGCAGAATCTCACAGCCTTATAAATATTTCACAATATATAAAATTATAAATTTCATTCCAACCTCTAACAATCCTATGTCGGAAGCAACAAAATAACAGAAAACCATTGATAAATATACCATGGACATATACAAAACCAGTGTAAGACAAACATAATTCCCTCTAATGGGGGACTACTACTGTGGATCATTATTTATAAGTGACCCATTCAAGTCTTATAGTGTAAATTTCAATATTAGGTCCATAACAAATTAACATATTTAGTGACAAAAAGTTGGTCTGTCATACCGCAATGTGCATCATAGAAGGATTCGTACCAACTGAAGGAAAAATTCTTCGCATAACCTATAGTAAGTTAATGTATTTTAAAAATATATGCAAATATTTTAATATTCATAATAACTGTAAAAACCTGACACCTAGAGACCCGAGTTGAATATGGTACTTGCCAACCATAAGATGGTGAGTGTGGAAAAATACCATATGACCCTACATATTCAAACAACATCAAATCACTGTTATAATAGAATGACAACAAAATAGCAAAACACACTAGTTTACAGTTTGTAAATAAAAAACTTGAGCTTGCATAGGATGTTAGGATATATGGGGATATTTTCATTTCCATTGACCCTTGTATTGTAGCTCAGTTGAGGTTGAGAATTTGAGGCTTGCTTTGTTAAGTTTTTCTTCTTCGATTTCCTCTCAAATTGTTGTTTCAACCTTCTATTTTTTCTTCCCCTTTGGCCACCTTATGGTGGGATCATGAACAATACTATCATCTTCTATTATGGTTACATACTTTGGTTATTGAATTACATGAGCATGTTGACCATTATTGCCTTTGTTTCTCATATCATCAAATACGACATTCAGCTTGTGGGTGCATAGTTTCTCCAATTCAGCTAAATATAAGTATGTAATGTTTGTCTAGCTTTCTTGTGTTGATGCAATCATCATGATTGCAAATGATCATCTTATTAAGCAATTCATGCATGTTATGCTTAGAGTGACAATAGTTCCACCTCTTTGGTTGCTGTAATTTTCAAATGCCAGGCCAATCTTGGTTGATTTAGTCCATTTTTTCAAGAGATATCAATCAGGTATTTCTTTCATTTCTAAATCAACCTGCATAACCCTAAATGCATGACAGTATAATAAGTTCATAGTTTCAAAACAATGACAACTCCAACTCACTTTCTTCTCATCTGCATCTATTTCAACATATTCATCACTTCAGAATTGATATACTATAATAGACTCATGCTGAAATCGACTGTCAATCTTCATGAGAATTGCAAATAAAAATCAGCTTGAAATTTAAAAAATATGGTCCGAGTGTTTACTTGGGAAGCCTGATGTAGTATCCCACAATCAATTGTTATAATGGGCTTTCCACTTGTCTTGTAGTCATTTAACAACTCCAGCTCTTGCATTGCTTATGATCTTTGTTCATAACTTTGAACAAATTCAATAAGCTATATACTCTTTTTAAAAATCTGGTTGATGATATTGTTGGCATTTTTACTCCATTGTTTGGACTTTATATCAGTGGAGAAAACATCCAAATTGAATGCAGGAGACCAATAATGTCTCAACTCATGCAATTTACACAACTATGATTCTCATTCCATGCTGTGCTCAGTAATCAGTCGATGCCATGTAAGTTCAAAGTCATCCATCCTCCTTATCCACCAAATAAACTTATTAAAGGTATCCTTGAAACACTGATCTCCCATAAAATGACTTATATTCTTCAATGCATTTCTTTCAATATGCCACTAATATAAACGATGTCGGGATAAAGTCATTATTGATCTTAATGCAACCGCTATTGCGGGTGCTTGGTCAGTAAAATTTATTGCAAGTTGCTTACCATCCATAGATCATAAGAATGTCTCAAATAACCACTCAAAAGATGATTACGTCTCATGGGACAGAAATACACAACCATAAAATATGTTATTCCAATGGTCGTTAATCCCCACAAACAGCACATAGATCACATTGCACTTGTTCATCCGGTATATGGTATTGAAGATAATAACATCACCAAAAGACTCATAATGTAATTGAAGTACACCATCATGCCAGAACAAGTTTATCAACCTTTCTTCATCATCGGGCTCCATCGCATTGAAGAAATTTGAATTATTAGCTTGCAAGGTTTGAAAGTGATTAACAATCTATATAGCATCTCCATCACCAATCAAACTTTCTCTTTGTCTTTGAACATAATTATATGTATCATCTTTTATGAAGCCCACATGTTGGGAACATAATTATGTTCCTCTTTGAACATAATTCAAGATAGGTTAAGAGTGGCCCAATATTGCCAAAAGAGTTATACTGATAACAGGCGTTGGTCCTTGGAGTCTGCTGTTAGGGATAGAATATTCCTGAAGGTGGCACCCTGGAAGGGGGTGATATGCTTTAGGTAGAGGAGTAAGTTAAGACATCAGTATATTGGTCCTTATAAGGTGATTGAGAGGATTGGTCCTGTAACATATCGTTTGAGTTTACCTTCAAAGTTGGAGAGGATATATGACGTTTTTAAAATGTCAATGTTGAGGAGGTATATTCCAGATCCCAGTCATGTATTAGGGGCACTGTCTTTGGAGATAGCATAGGATTTGTCCTACCCTACTCAGCCAATATCTATCCTGGACAGGTCAGAGATAGTCTTGTGGAGCAAAACCGTTCCTATGGTGCGAGTGATTTGGTAGAGTCCGTAGGTAAAGGAGGAGATTTGGGAGACTAAAGGCTGGTATGAGGAGGAGGTTTCCTCAGCCTTTTGCTTGGTGAATTTTCTATTTCTCTTGAGTTTATTTCTTGTTTTTCTTTATGCTAATTTTGTTATTATGGTTGTTGTCTTTACTATTGTGAGGATTGATTCTTGTTGTGTTGTTGGTAATGTGATGTGTTGAAGAATGGTTGAGATGTTGTGGTTAATATTATGTTGTGGAGAGTGATATGGTTTTTGAGGATATTATGGTGGTGTGGTTTGTTGTGGTTTTGTTGCTAGTTGTTGTTGCGCTTAAGGAAAGTTTCAGGACGAAATTCTTTTTAAGGGAGGTAGGATGTAAACTCCAGATTTTTTTTGTGTTTTTTGTTTAAGAGTAATTTCTTTTTTATGATTAGTTAGTGATGTTTGTGTGTTTGTGTATTTGTGTGATATATTATATTTTGGGTTGAAAATTTTGAATTTTTAAGGTATGGCTTGATTTTCATAATTTTAAGATATAATTTATTATTTTTTTGGATAATATTTTATTTTTAATTAAAAATTTGTCGGTCATAAAATTATAATTTTTTTTCAATGAAAATATATGTTTTTTTTTATTTTCGGTGAAATTTTCATAATTTTTGGATTTATGTGCTATTTACTATGATTTTCAAACCTCTGATTTTTTAGATGCCACGTGTATGCCATTGGTGCATTTTTATGTTTTATGCCTAAGATTTGAGTTACTCTTGTTGTTAGCTTCATTTTGATATCAAGATTGTTGATTTTGATTGAGGTACGGAGAAGTTGGAGTTTTTCAACTCCATCATCACCGTCCGTCACCCATCACCGCCACACAGTAATTGGTATATATGGTGATTATATGCTTGTAATGGTATATGTATGCGTACGGTCTATATTGAGGATTGTGTTGCTGTGTTGTGGACATGCAGAATGTATACCGTGCTTGATTTCCTTTGGTTAGTTTTTACATACAGGTGAGTTGAGACCTCACAATTTATTTGGTTTCTGTTTAAAACTACATGTTTGAGATTTATGTTTTCAAAAAACTAAATGGTGAATTTACATGTTTTGTGTTTTGAAATATGATTGAATTTACGACTGTGAGTTTTGGCATATATATTGGTTTTATTATGGATTGGTATTGAGAGGCATATTGTGTTTGAGGTGCATGTGGTTGCACCTACTGTTGAGACAATCGCCTATGAGATTATATGCCTATTTTTAACAGTGTGATTTTGGATTGTGTATACCTTGTTTTGACTGGTTTACATCCTATTATGATTACTGAGTATTCTAGTGCACTGGCAACCTTTGGCTAAGATTAGTGGTCGACAGGTCACATATTTGAGATGAGCACAAGGAGTTGACCATAGAAGCCTTCGGCAATACTAGTGTGGGATATGATTTTAAAGAAGATAAAATAAACACTAGTGGGCCTAGATCACTCCCTGATCAGGAGTAGGACGATTGGTTTGTAGCCAACTTTTCAGCCCTGTTTAAATAATGACATATATGCATGTGTGTGTGATTTACCATTACTGTTATTTTCTAGACGACTTGAATTTGACTGAAGGTTTTTTTTTGTGAGTTTTACACATATTTATATTTTTCATTGTGCTTTTTTTATATATTTATAATCATGCATATTGCGGTCTCCATAACCCCTCACATGGATATTTAGCTAACGTTTTAGTGTTGTGTAGTTATGCTTGCAGGTTCTTCAGATTAAGTTTGGATTGTGATGCATTATATGTCTGGTTTGTTAGCTATTATCATGTATAATTAGACTAACCAATTTGGATTGTACACCTATATACTAGACGTACTTACATATTTTATATTTGGTTTATATTTTGTTATATTAATTATATTCTGATGCTTGGATTTATTAGATTTTATATTTGAGATGAAACTATTTGGTTTAACGTAGTTGAGAATGGTATAATTTTAAACATGGATTTAACATTGTGGGATACATGGATGTTGATACAGAATGTTAAAGAAAATTTGTTTATGATCCGAACTTACCCTATATTTTTAGTTTATTCTGCTGCGATATTTTATCATTTTATTTTGCTAGCCTTACAGGATTCTAAGGTAGCATAGTAATTGCTATTCTTAGGGTTTCGTGGCGAAGGTGTTTACTCTCGGAGTAGGGTACGGGGCATGACAATAGATCTTGGTATACATTCAACAACCATTCTAATAGATGACTAGTATAACCAAACCATTACCATGGATTAATATTATAATCACTCCATCTTTATCATAGTTTATACATAGTGGTCTAGGAACACGTAATAACATCTATATGTAGTAATCCAAGAAAACATAGTAATTTGATTTAACACACTGTAACGACCCAAACCCAACCTATAAGGACCCATATAGCCGTGAAACCCGAAGAAGCCCCGTAAGGTCCTATTCGAATCCCACTAATTACTAATTTTTAAGGTTTTATTCTTGTGCTTTTAAAAGTTGGAGCATGTAAATATTAAACATATAATCTGGTATATTACGGAGTCAATAAATTCATCAGCGGAAGTCATTATAAATGCAAATAATCAGGGGAACCATAACACACAAGTCCCTAAGAAGTCTTAAAACCCAACATTTGTTCTCATGTATATTTCAGAATTTAGAGGGAAAGAACAGAAAATTAGAAGCCAGAAAGTAATCCAATCAAGGAAGCATGAATAGGAAATATGCACAATCAAATCTAGCAAGGTAGGTATATGCGAATGCGATGCAATATTGTCCCACCGGGCAACCTTGATCTCACACCCCAGTACCACTAGCATAACATATACCTAAGCTTAAAAAAACAGAAAAAATAACTAGATGAGATTACAAGAATCTTAGTAGGGTCACAACATCATAAAATCTATAGAAACCCAATCAAACATCTCTCAATCAATATATCAAATCGCATATGGTAGTAATAGGCTCAAACAATTAGCAAGCAAACACATAAGCATAGGCCAAAAGTAACATAAGAAAGAGGGGTGGACATTCGAATCACTTCTGAACCAGAAGTATACAGACAGCCTATTTCATAATCTGAATCTCAAAGAAAGGCTTATCCTATTTGCCTATGTTGTCCAAGAGTTGGCTGCACAATGGGTAAAGGTTAGCAAGCAAACTAATCAGCAAGTCTTTCTATCTTGCCACCTAAGGTCAAAGCATCCAAACCACACAAGGATAAGGGTTGCCACACAAGAACAAGGAAACTAGCCACACAAGGACTAGGCATCCAACTTGCACTTGTTAAGGATTGCCGCCCATGCGACTCACATACCAATAAGTACTTCTCCTCTCCCTAGGAGCATCGGTCACTTACCTTGAATCGCCACCAGAAAAGGATCTTGAAAAACAAGCATAATTCAAGCACACAAGCAAGAACAAGCACACAGGGACATAACAGGGTATCCTCAATCAATCACAACACAATCAACAACTCAATATCACATGGTATAGCCAAAATAGGCATTCTATCCTCAATACATGGATCTGTAATTACCTAATGAATTCCGCAATCAATCCACATGCAAGCATACTAAACCCACAATCATGATTATTCACAAAACATAAGCTGAAACCAGAAAACAAGCATAGGATATCTGGAGAAACCGATTAGGTATAGATCCTGCCTCTCTTTTGTCTGAACAAGTAGCTAGTCCTTTACCTTTATCAATAAGATCATGACCACCTAAACAAACATATAACAAAGACAACACAATACTAAGCATATGAATTCAGATACCAAAGAACATCCTAATGCCTTACCGATTTCACTCACTAAACCTAACAAATACCAGCGATCAGATGCAGCTGAAACCTCTGATTGAATGTGTGATGTGATGGCCAAGAACCAACTAGAATCAACCTGATTATTCACTCCCATTGAATGTATAATTTTCGGTAACACTAGGATTTAATAAGGCATACTTGCAATTTCAAATTAAAAAAAAGAAAGAATAGGTTGCGATTTTACAAAAATAAAAGAGGAATAGGTGCCAAACACTCATACAATTAAGAAAAACCCAACTAGAATCAACCTGATTATTCATTCCCATTTACTATATAATTTTTGGCAACATTAGGATTTAATAGGGCATACTTGCGATTTCAACATAAAAAAGGGAATAGGTTGCGATTTTACAAAAATAAAAGAGGAATAGGTGCCAAACACTCATACGATTAAGAGGAACAAGATTCAAAACCATTAACAAAGGGAATTGAAAAGTCATCATACCTATAGGATAAGTAAAGCTCGGCATGAATAATAAAAGAGAAGAACCAACCTTTGTTTATGAATTTAAGACAATGAAAGGCATCACAAAGAGAGGATTCCAACGAGCTATCACACGCAAAAATCTAATGAAAGATGAAGAATTTCAGCTTATGATTTTTGGGAGCAAAGTCGGTAACAAGAGGGAGTGAAGGAAGGTGTATTTCTGGAAAAATAAACAAGGTTTAGGTGTATGGAATAGACTAGACTGGCAACTGTATTTATAGGGTCTTAAGGGTTTAATTTTCCCTACTTTTAAGCCTAAATAAGTGAGGATAATGCTTAGGAAATAATTCTGAATAAAATCTTCTAGAAACTTTCAGAATAGGAAAAAATTGAAATAAGAAAGGCATGAAATGAACCAAAATATGAAAGAATTGTCAAAATCATTTTTGGTCATCACGCATCCATTTCTTCAGAGACAAAATAATCATTTCAGCTGCATCAGTACATGAACTTCTAGGACAAATATCTAGGAAGGATTAGGGTCTCACACACATAATAATCTAATTTGCTAGGTTAATCAATCCTAGAATAGACTCATACCTCTGTACTCCTCAGTAGTTAGGATATCGACATTTGACTCATCTTATAATCCCTATTTCTTTCATTAGAACCTAGTTAGCATAACGATAATTTAACCTATCATGTGTCCTTTTTTGTGTTAAGGTTAGTATATCATTAACTAACCAATCCTTAATCTTTACTTCTCATTATCATAAATTCTGATTATTTAACCTTAAGTCGTCACGTACATTGTTCATATATTCTTAATTCACTTCTACCTTATAATCTCTTCGATTTGCCTTTACAACTCTTAATTAATAGTTTATGAATTATCCTTTATTGATTCTTAGATAAGTTTTCAATAGGAATTCTTTGGTTTTCCTAAGTTGGGTCATCCCTCTAGTTGCTTCTTTCTCTTATCGTTTGAAATTTCAGTTCTTTATATGGTAGTGCTACATTTTCTGCACTGATAGTATCCTTTCATATGACCAGTGAATCATATATGATATTGTTAGGATATTTCCATATAATCAATAGAGTTAGGATTCCTTATCAATAGGATTAGAGTCCCTTATTAATTTTGATTTCTTTTTTACTTCAATCATTATTTCTATTATTCAAGTATTATGTTTTTCCAATACGAAATTTGATAATCATCTTGTATGACCTTGAAGCCATATGAGGTATTCTTGAGTTATTCTTAAAATTTCCACTAGGCAGTGTAATATTGCCGTTTTTCGTATCATGGCTATCTCAAGCATATTCGTAACATTCAAACACGACTTAGGAAATAACCATATAATTATGTTTCAATTCAATTAAATGTATATAATCAAGATTTGTCATGATTTAAGAAACTTCCCATCGATCATGCATTTATGCATGCAAGCACCTCACGGATTTCACACATTATATGGAATCAATCCAGATTTATTTAATACGATTGGAATTAAATTAAAATCCTCCACTCAAAATTTTATCGTCTTGATTCTCTTTCTTGTTTCGAATCATATCTATTTCGGATTCCAAATTCTCTTACTGGACACCTACACATATACTATAAAAATTGAAATTTTTTAATCTATTTAGGCTGAAGAGCCTAAGAGAGGATCATTAATATTGCAGGTTTGCGACACTCGTCTTCTCCTAGGCGTGCCACGTCTCATCTGAGCTTGTCTTCACCAGCACTACATGTCGTTTGGCCATCGATTAAATTACATGTCGTTTAAACCTTGACACTAAACTACGTGTCGTTTGATCACCCGTTCAACCTCCACAGACCTACACAGGCCACCAAAACCCTAAGTTCCCAAACTTTCAATCCTCCATACACGCAACAACATGCTATATAAACACTTCTAACACATAGATTCTTTCATTCCGAATCTAACCAAACTAACTACTACCGATTTTTATAAACTAAAATGACAAATCGGAAGAATGAATACACCCGATTTTTGGGTGTGAAACTCACCTAATTCCGGCTGTTGGAAGGCCGGAATCGCACCAAATCGGTTGAGAGAAAATCGCGAGAGGGAGAGGAGTAGTTTGGAAGTGCAATCGGGACTGGACACTCAGTGGAATAGTAACGGGACATGTAACGGGTATAACCCCGTTCATTTCACTGGTAATTGGTTGTGACCGGGACTGCCCAGGCGGCAGCCGGTGCCTGACAAGTGCGACGTTGTTTCAGAGGAAACGATGCTGCATTTGCTAGCTTGACAAAACGGCAGCACTAGGCTGCGTTTTGACTCTCATTGGTCTGGCATGCTCTGAAATTTTAAAAAAAATGCCAGAAAATGGAAAAAAAAATAGCAGAAAAAATAGCAGAAAAAGGTAAAATATTCTAGAAAAATTATGAAAAATACTAGAATTAAATTAAAATCCAATGGTACTAATTTTATAGGATTTAGTGTTGATTTGATTTGTGAAAAAAATAATACAATTTTCAGATTAATTAGGAAAAATAGGAAAAAATTCCTGGTTTGATCTCAGATTCACTTTAGGACTATAATTGATCAGGTAGAGGGATCAGAAGTATAAATTTATATATTTATAGCTCTCTAGTATTATTGATTAAGAATCGAATGTCGATATATGTAGGTGAATGCCTAAGAATGTAGGATCCAGAGGAATCGATCCAGAAATCAAGTGAGGACACTTCAAACATCGGAAAACCCGTAAGTGGACAGATTCTTTCAATTAATTGCTTGAGTCACTGGCATGGTCGTATTATTGTGTTAATGAGTGAAAATAAAATGAAATAATTGCATGAAATTGTATGTGTGCCTATATGGAACACATGTCTATAGTTAAACAAAATAGTGTGTTTAATACTTTGGGTTGCTATGCTTGATATGAAATGCATTATCAAAGTGTAAATGATGCATCGAGTTACGTTCGAAGTTGTGAGATGAATCACGCATTGCAGCAGCATAGGGTGACCTATCCGACTCTTGAGAACTCTCCAAGTATAGTAGTGAGGCATAGACTTGCCGAGGGAGACATAAGGAGGACAGGGCTTTTATATAATTATGCTAACTAAATATATGACAGGAATTCCTAATATGGGGATCATATGGGTGGTGTTACCATCACCTATTTCCCCCAGCATCGTCAGTGGTATGGGCCAAGGGTTATGCACGTCCCATCGGGACATACCAAATTATCATACGAGATAACAAGAGGAAAGAGGTGAGGAGTCACATGAAGTACCACTGACAAATCTCAGTTCATTCCCGGGATCTATATAGGTTGAGAATTATTGCCGGCCCAGTTACGGTCATAAATGTCTGTAGGGTTTCGGTATTGTTGCATATTTACTGTGACTGTGTTTGTCTGACTCGTCAATGCTTTGAATGTGTGCCAGCGTGTTATTATGCTCGTGCGTGATTGCATGTGAATTATTGTATTTGTTTTCATGTCCGCTCACCTGGCAGGCTTTTGCCAGATCTCGTGTTTGATCAGGAATAAAGAGGTAGATACAATCGTGGTTTTCGTCCTAGTTAGACAGTCGGCTCTTTGAGGATAGCATAATGTCAGGTTAGGATTTTTATTATGGACTCTGGTATTATATATACATGGCTTTGTATTCCCCTAGGTTAGATTATTACGTCATAAATGACTCATGTGAATTGTAAGACCATAGGTTATTGTAGAATTTGGAGCGTGTAAATTTATAATATAATCCGGTGTTTCCTGACCACACCGTTCTCGATAAATAAATCCACTGCCACATTATTTTTAATTGTTTGTATTATTATTACTCCGCTCTTTATTATTCCTTTCTAGCCTTGTAGGCTTATTGTATGCATTGCTGGGTGTGATAGCAGTGTATATAGTGAGCCTATGGCGGTTGTCGTGTCGTGAATATTTGAGGTATGGGGCGTGACAATTACAGTCATTTAATATGTAGCAAGCATATGACACAGGACTAGAGTTTATCAGTGGCACTCTAATCTCAATTCATTCATTTTATCTTGTTAACATCATGCAGTAGACAAATCCATGTCAATTTAAAGCCTAGCTCGATTCACTGATGATGCTGGGACACTAGGTGATGGTAGCTCCACCTAATCGATCCTCATACTACAGGATCCTGATTCATAATTTAATTAATAATAAAATAAATAAAATCCATTCCATCCTTATTACCTAATGATTGACGCCTTCATGCCACGCTACTAGACCTGGAGAGCTCTCAAGGATTGCATAGGTTACCTTATGTAGACTCGATGCATTTCATATGCCGATGTCAACTCCTGATTGCGCCTAGTGCATTTAATGCATTTCAAATAATTCATAACAATATGGCACATTCGTATGATGCACAATGCATTAACTATCATGCTTAACGTACTCCTCTTAAACACACACATGCACAATTCATGCTTATTCATTTTGTATCACTCTTATTTTACTTCTCATGCCAGCAATTAATGTAATAGAAAGAAAATTTCATCCACTCATGGTTTTCAAGCCCAATTAGCCGTTGATTCCCCGAGGTCCTGCCATTGTTGAAGTCCACCTATGCACAACGATTCTACATTCTCAATAAACCATACTCAATTCATAATATCACATAAAATAATATGCCTAACTCCTTAAATCGATGCATTTCTATCCGATAATTGACCTGGGAACTAATCGAGTGATTTTTCTATTTTTTTAAATTTTTCCAAAAATTCATTGATTTAATTGACCTATCAAATTAAGTCTAATTCATGAAAATTTAGTACCAATAGACTCCAAATTAAATCTATTATTTTTTGTAAATTTTCAGGATTTTTTCTCAAATTTTTACTATTTTTCCCAAATTTTATTCATCTTCTAATTATTTTTCTAATTTTCTAGAATTTATTAATTATCGACCAATAAGAATTCACCAAGTGGCAGCGTCTAGTGCTACTAGAACTACTCTTGAGCTTATCTCTGAACCAATACGTGTCACATGCTAGGCATGTCACGCACTGCCTGAGCCTCAGGCTCGGATCCTACACTTGGTAACCTTATCGGATGACACGTCATCCAAGCTATGCCCGAACGACCCGTCATACAAGACGGCCTCGGATCACAGGTTGTCCGAGGTTGTCTTCAACCTCCGTCTACCAGCAAAAACCAAGATTTCCAGTGCAACGATCTCCCAAACCAACCAACAACCTTCAATACAAATCATACTAAAAAGTAGCCCACACCCATATGAATCTATGCATGTGTAAATCAACAAAAATCGTGGCTGGAATCGGCCGACATAAGAAGGAGAAAATCCCTACTAAACAGGGTAATTCTTACCCAATTTTAGCGAGATTCAGCCAAAAAATATCCAATTTCATAAGGAAAAGATTTGCGACGTCACGATGATGTTGGGGGAGGGTTTTTCATGCCTTAGAATAACTTGTTACGGGGTCTTGGCAATGGACAAGATTTATCCCATTGGAATACCAGTGACGGGAAGAAACCGGGAATTCCCTAAGCGGCAGCAAGTTAACATTGAAACAGTGTCATTTCAGCCAGAACTCGCACCCCCTGTACGTGTTGACTCCCAGTGGTCAAAACAATGTTGACATCTGTCATTTTGACCCTTAATTTAAATAATATTAAATAATAATATGTTGATTAATAATATTATTATCTAATAATTACTTAAAACCATAAAAAATCTATAATAATTTGTGTATATCATCGAGAATACACCAAAATTTTTATAAATTTCTTATAAATAGGAGAATCTATCAAATCAAAATTCATATTTTTCTTATAAATACTCAATTTATTAAAAATTAAATACCTTCAAAAATTCACTATAATTCCAAATTTGATTCTGAAAATTCCTGAAAAATTTATACACCCTTAAATACATCAAATAGACTAATCTATGGTCTTAAGATTCCAAATCAATAATACAACCCCTATCATGATTTTCCAATCATAAATAGATAATTAAAATAATTTCTAAAAATTAATATTTTTCTCAAAATTGTATAATTTACCCCTTAAATCTACAATCAAATCTCAACCTGTAGACTAAGAACAACTAACAATATCGATCCTCGAATGGGCTTCCTGGCCCAAGTAACTCGAAAAATCGGGTTCTCATATTTTCCTAAGAAAAATTACGATAATTTTTAATTCAGTTTTGAAAATTCTCGGAAAAATCTGTACACCTTTAAATTTAAATACCATAAATAAAAAAATTTAAGGTCTTAGAATTTCAAAACCACAGTACTACTTTTTTAATGATTTTTCAATCATTAGATTCAAAAAATCTTACTTTCAAAAGGCTATTACCTGAAATTGATATAGACTTCCATTACATCTTTTCAAATATTCCCTAGCAAGTTAGTTATAACTTTCATATGAATTGTAATAACTCTGCATCTCTTATCAAAAAAATTTTATCCTAAAGTATATTTGATGTATTTGACACTCATAAAATTTTAGGAAGAAAAACTAATTTTACTTGTGAAAAAAAAAATTTGATACCAAAATCATATTTGTAATTCTCCGGACACACACAACTTTCCTCCCTATTGCACATAAATGGCTTAAAACGTCGGAGGTTTGTAGCTCTTGTGATTAATCTTGGTGTCCGTAAGCATACCAGACGACGCATTGGTCTTTTTCATCACTTCTTTTTACACTAAAAATCAAAGATTTGCGCATCAAAAGGTAAACCCAAAATAAAAAGAATTTTAAAATCTATGTCCTTTCACTTTGGATCCTTAGGATTAGACAAGTACTAAAAAGTTTAATTTCGATGCGCATCCGTAGAACAAACGCTAAACCAAATAGTGGTAATCTTGTCAAATAGGATGGATCCTGAAGCTTTATCATAAAGATTACAGGGGATTAACTCTCTCCAAGTTACAATTTAGGTTACCTTTATAAAGTTGAGGGAAAATAAATGGGTTGTTCTTGTTTGGTCATGGAGTGTAAAACCTTTCTCTCGATCTCCTATATTTTATGAATGTAAACACTGTAATATGGAAATTATACTGATTTTTTTTTCAATCATTAAATATTTTCTTCTCTTACCAAACATACCAGTTACTAAACTTTCAATGTTTCATCGGGAAATTTCTATTCCCGGGTCACCATTCATTCACCCAGCCATGGGGATAATATGCTTTTTCTTTCAACCGTTCCTTTGCATGTTTAGCCACCAAGACATGGTCCCAATTCTAGTGCTTTCCCTTCTAAAAATCGATTAATGACCAATCAGCTGGTGACGGGTTTGCTCCCAGCCTTTGGACGTGCCTATAAAAGGACCTACTGTGCAAAGAAATGCATTAGACTTGGAGTTGGGCGTTGATTAACAACAGTTCTCGCTGCTTGGAGAGTTAGTCTGTCTGGCATCTCCACCCTCGACCGACTTCAAGCCATGGCAACTGCGGGGTCCTGTGCTGTTGAAGCCCAAGTATTGGGGAGACTACACCAAGAGAAATTGGAGAGGAAGGAAGAAGAAAGGAATAAGCTAGAGGTGGAGTGCGTTGTTGATGAAGTGAATCATTCACATGGTTGCTTGTCGATATTCAAGAAAGTCCATCCCGCCCGAGCAGTAACAGAGGATAATGCACCAGAACAGGAGCTGCAAGCTCAGTGTAAACTCACTTGTTAGGTTCAAATAAGCGCAGAATAAGGCATGATTTTGCAGAAATCATCTTCTCTTGTCTACAGCTGTAACAGTGTGTTTGTATCTTATTTTTGTTTTGTAAAACTAAAATTATAGCAATAACTCATGTTCTTGTTATTTTAATTTTGGTTTTATAAAATCATTGGTTTTCCAAATATTTTCACTTTTAGCATTGAAGATGAATAAGATATTATTTGTAAAATTAATCATTAAGCGAAATTATTTTTTATTTAAATAATATACCAAAACTAATCAAAACTAATATTTGATTTCAAAACGCTAACCACTAAAACTATCAATTATAAAATTAGTGATTTGTAAAATAAAAAATGACAATTTCGAATACTAAACGCTTCTGTGGAAGTGTTTAGTAATTGTATGCTTCTCCAGCCCATTGTACAGTAATTTGCAATAAAGAATTTGTTGGCATAAAATGTTGGTTCCCAAATGTAAAATCATATGAGGACTAAAAAGTGTTATGGGCTGCTAAATAAGAGGAGTAAAGGGTCGGTGAGTTATACGAAACAATCATTATTACGGAAGGTAACAAAAGCTTCCTGGCCCTACGTGCCCCTATAATGAGCAAACTACCTTTACGTATACAGTCCAAATTGATGGTGGAATGTCTTGTCAGGATATAATTGGATTTTTGAAGAATGTTAAGATCCCCTGAAGAATGGAAGGAGGATGGATTGCCAGGTCTTGCTTATTTGGTCCTCTGTAGGCCTGGCTCCGGATTGAGTTTCTAAACAAGACATGGGGGCAATCCATCCTCCTTCCATTTTTTTTTTCTGGAATACTATCAACATTTGGAGTTTTATCATAGGTTATCAGCTTAAGAGAAGAATCAAGGTCCGCTGGCTAAGAAGAAGAGTTATCGCATCCATGTTAAACCAGCAAAACTAATTGATTACGTACTTTAGTGAGCTGGAATAAAAAATAGTATGGGTCAATTGGATTCTGTTTTAATGGTCATTGGCTATATGATAAAAGGAGTCTCATGGTTAGAGGTAGATATAGTTCAAACACACTCTTCTTTTCCTAAATTCTCTTCTTTCCGTTCTTGATTCTTGGTTACTGGTTTCCATCAAATTCCATCTATTGACGTCATTAATTAATGTTGTGCAGATTTAACCAATTCATACTGACTTATTTTGGTCGGTTTGGTAGAAAAATATAACAATTTGAGCTGCAGTGAAATCCAAAGTTCAAGGATTTTTTCTTGTATGAAATCCAAATTTTAAAATTATATTTATAGGATAGGGGACTTTTTTAAATCTTTCAAATTTCTTGGACTGCTATATTCATTATTCTAGGTCCAGTTTATAACTTATATTTAGTTATCCACTGATATATTATATGAACCATCATATAATAAACTATAGAATAAATTAATATATTTAAGTAAGTGATTGTTTGATCCTGCGGTAAAGAAGACTGCCAAAAGATTACGAAAATAGGCACGCCTGAGACGAACTTCTGCGGTCGTAATTGCATTTGATACTGAATACTCCAACCACATCCACCCAGAAATCTTATAAAAAAATTAAATCTCTCTCTGGTAACAGATTTATTTGATAAGATTAAATAACAAATCTAATTGATTTGAATCTGTCTCATAAATTTTTAACAGAAAAAATTCTGGATGTGATAGATTCTATGAGATCCCTGAAGACTTGATTCATCTTAAAATCTATTATCAGGAGTATTTCCTCAGTAGTTTTCTAGTCTAAACTTTTTGGATTACATGAACTATTCCTTTAATGATTTGAAAGGAAAAATTCCAGTGAATACACAGTTTAAAAAGTATCGATGCAACTTTCATTGACAACAATCGATCTTCCCTTTTATAAAATGTCGAAAATTTGGTGAATTATACTAGTAAAAACAGAGATAGAGCTGAATTCAAATGGCTTTATTTTAGTATGATATTATGTTTTATTGTGGGATTTTAAAATGTGTTGGATGTTTTATTCTTCATTATGAATGAGAGACAAAAATATTTCTGATTTTTTTTTTTAAAAAAATAATTTTGAATTAAAAACATCATACTTTTATTCCACAAATCTTATTATAATTATCACTTCATGGTCAAAAGACCAAACCTAACCCTCTAACCTATCCATACTAAATAACTCTATTGTTTGAAGAAGCCTCAATCAAGATCTAATTGTCACGCTCCACAACAACTTTAATAGTACAGCCTTCGCAGACAAAATAATCCACTAAGAAACCAAATTCGTTTTCCATCTCCTCGTCAACACGGTACAAAGTGAGGCGATAACCAGCAAGGTTTAGACGCCTCTCAATTTCATCCTTCAACAGTCCCACAGAATACGATTCCCGCACTGTAAGAGTTGTTTGCGGCACTGTAATAAGAGGAACATCCGTATTTGAGAATAGCACCAAAGAAATACTGAATTCTGGGTTTCCGGGCAAACGAGGCATCAAGAGTTGAATATCGTAATTGACATTAGGGGTTCCATTAGCTCCAGGCTGTGCCCCTTGATCTCCAAGCAGGTAATGGCCCAAGGTCTCAACATCGTCCATGGTAATGCCTTCATAACTTAGAGTTTGTCTGTGAATAGGAACATTCAAGATTTGAGTAATTCTCTGTTTCAGTTCAAAAATAGCTCTATCTGACAGTATTTCTATGTGAAGTTCCACCGTATCTATTACTGGATAAATACCGGTGGGGGGTTTCATTCCAATGATACTGAGTTTTAGTAGCGACATATCAATAAGAATTCCAACTAACTCAGTTTCTTCTAAGTATCGGTTCTCTTCAGATTTGATTTTGTCCTTGCTTGGTATGGCTGGTTTTGTTATATATAAGAAATTCAGGTGAAAGTAGCCAACCCTTTGAACAACGGCCATGTTCGAGTCACTTCAAACTCGTTTTTGTGCAGGTGAAACGATATCCTTGTTTACACATAATTTGCATTTGGAACGCAATGGAATAAGCCCTCCACATCAAAATTGTTAGTAATGCAGATGAGATAGTACGAATTCTTTTCTAATTTAATTAAAGTCTTGAATTTAAATTTTGGAAATACAACAATAATTCTATCTCATTCGGACAGAATTAATCAGTTGCTAAAGAAGACGTTGGAGACCGGAAATCAATACTAAAAAAATTACTGGGGCAAAACCTGCAGTCAACAGAAACCATGGTTGAACAAAAGCTCTTGTTAAGTTTCAGAAGGGCAATATAGACATGATTTATGTCTATATTGCGTTGTAATTAGGCACGAGTAATCGATTGTGTGACAATAATTCCACTACTCCAAGCATCTAACTACCAAAATCAACGGTTGTTGGACCTTCACAGTCCTTGCCCCGAGGGACACTTCGCACTCATTAATAATTGAAGAAAGATTAGGGGAGAAAGTGAAAGTGCATCGTAAATGAGAAAGCTCTTCAATTTCTTCCGCACTAGACTTTGCTTTCTTAGAAGAATGCTAATAAAGGCTTCCATCTTCTTTTGGTCCGTTTGTGTATAAACCAAAAAGAAAATAAAAGGTACCAAGCATCTTTAACATTTCCAAATTCGAAAAATGCTAAAGAACTCCATCTTCTTTTGGTCAAGTCTTTGAGTATTGTGTACATGCGGGAAAAAGTAGTACGTATAAATAACATGCTGAATGGCAGTCTCCCAACCTGTATTGGAAGTCTTAAGAAGTTGCAAAAGTTAAATCTCCATTATAATTCAATTTCTGGGCCAATTCCAGCGTCCTTTCGAGAACTTACAAGCTTAGAATTTCTACGTATTTCCTACAACCTACTGGAGGGCATTGTTTCAGAAGTTCACTTTGCAAATCTCACAAAATTGAAGGTATTGAATGCAAATAGGAACAAACTGATGCTCAACGTGAGTCCTAGTTGGAGTCCTCCTTTGAAACTCGTAAACATGAATTTGGTTTCATGGCAAAGTTGTGGGATTCCAATTCCCTGTATGGCTTTCTTCTCTTTATCATTTACATGATCTTGACTTGTCCAACACAGACATCTATGGAATGGTTTCTTTTTGGTTTTGGAATATGTCTCAAATCATTTAGAGGGTCCATTACCTACTATTTCTTCCACCACATATAATTTAGATCTTTATAATAATTCTTTTGTGGCCTCTCTAGTCCATTTTTTGTGTTTCAAGGAGCAAGAATTGAGAGATACTAGATTGTTTGAACAGTTGGTCATTCTTGGAGTACCTAAAATTGTTGTTGCTTCCGCGGTAATATTGCAATTTCCATTGGTCATTTAAACATCCCCTCTCCGGTATTTGCATCTTAATAAAAATAACCAATCCGGTGAAATTTGATTTTCAATGCAAAAATGTATAAAATTAGTCATACTTGATCTAAGTGATAATCATTCAAAAGGAATATTTCTGGCATGGATAGATAATATGTCTTGAATTTTGCCAATAACAATCTCACCAGATCACTTCCAAATTGCGTTAGTCACTTTGATGCAATGGTTAGAATGAGCAATTCAGAAATTAAATATTAGGTTACTTCCATTGACACTATAAGTTTTGAAAGTTCCTTGCATCAAATAAAAGGAAATATGGTTGAGTATAGCATCAATCTTAGATCTTTTTTGTAACAGATTTATAGACAAGATTCCTAATGAAATAACACTTCTAAGAGATCTACAATTCTTGAATTTGTCTCATAATTCTCTACAAGGAGAAATTCCGGATGACTTAGGTGCTATGAGATCTCTTGAGACATTGGATTTATCTCAAAATCGATTGTCAGGTGCAATTCCCCAAAGTATTTCTAGTCTAAACTTTTTGGATTATCTGAACTTGTCCTTTTATAATTTAAAAGAAAAAATTTCACCGAGCACACAGTGACAAAGTCTTGATGTATAAGTTTCATTGATAACAATTTATGCGGTCTTCCTCTTGATAAGAACTGCACCTCTATTGACAGGAAGTCAAAAGACTTGACAAATCATATCAGCGAAAAACATGATGGAGTACAATTCAATTGGTTTTATTTAAGTGTGATATTAGGATTTATTGTGGGATTTTGGAGAGTGATAGGTTTTTATTTTTTATTAGGAATTGGAGATATGAATATTTTCGATTCCTTAATTATCTTTGAGAGAATTTGATGTTCAAACTGGAGACAAATATCTGGGTGTAAGACTTCTTTTTACATTTAAATGGCTTGCAGACATGGATGTTCAAATGGCTTGCAGATATGGATGTTCGAATGCACTGTCCTGCAAAATACAAAATAATCAGACAATGGAATATAATATGCTTTACTTGGTTGATCTTTTGTATTTGACTCTATTATTAATAAAGTTTCAGTTGGTATAACAAAAAACCATTAAGATCCAAGTATAGGATTAATTATCTTTATTAAATAATTTGAGCATTTCAAATATATAATATCTTAAAAATTTTGTGTCGATTAGATCCATTAATTATTGATATTTATGATGACAATAAAATAGAGTAATTATTATATTATTGATTAGTACATACTCTTTTGAAAAATCAAATATTTGAGGAATGTTTCTTTGGAGAGAAATTATTTGAACAATAATTGATTAGAATGCCCACTCACATTTCTTTCACAATCCCTACAAATCTTCATCGTTTCGTAACGCCCCACTCACGTAGACTTGGTTCATTTGGAAGAGTGCTGAAGACCGCCTATCTCTTTTGGTCAAGTCTTGTGTGCAGCCAAAAGATTAAAAGCTATGCATCATCTATAATATTTTTAAATTTCTATAATTTTAACTGAAAAATATTAATGTTATGTTTGGTACGTTTGATTTTGTTGATTTAGTAAATCCCACTGTTTTAGAAAGTATAAATATTGTTGATGTGTCACGAAAATAAAAATCAATATAGTAAAAGACTAATATGTCATTTACTAACTAAAATATTATTAAAATCTAATATAATAAAAGGCTAATATATTCTCAACTAATTTAAATTAATTAGGAATAAAATAAAAATTTTATATTATAAATTAAAACCAACTGTTTGAAAATATTTTTCCCCAAGCGAAATTAGTTTTCAAACAACACCAACACTAATAATTCCTTTTTTATTAATATTTTTGTACCAAAATGAAATTAATTACCTTTCAGACAACATCAATATGATTATTACTTTTACAACACCAATAACACTAATTCTTTGTATCAAACGTAGTATAAAAGATTTTGAATGTTTTTATAATTTTATTTAATATATTTCACTTATGATTGTTTGTCCTGTGATTCACAGAAAACGTAAAATATATATTATGCTGATGATAGTAAAATATATTTTATTTTAAAAAATAAAAAATAAAAAAGTATTCAGCGACAACGATGACTAATCTCCTCCGTAGTCTAGTAAACATCAAATAAGAAATAGATTACTTATGGATAAATAATATATACAAAAGATGAATAATCAAGATGGGATGCATCCCTTCGGGAAACTTTCAAGGACACTCGTTGAAAGTTACAACGGCATGTAATAAAAAATATTTTATTAATATTCAGTCAATGTGCCACACCAGCTTGGATAATTTTTTTTACTAATTAGAAAATAATAAATAAATATTTTGATTTCCCCTCAAAACACTCTCTCTCATCTATACTGAAAAATTGAAGTATATTTAAGTATCCTGCGCCTAGTATTGATATTAGTCACAGGGTAGGGATTTCAAACCAAAATGAAACATTTCAAATATTTTCACGACTTTCTCTCTCAAACGATGTGGCGGGATGCAAATGGTGAAATCATAAAAGAGTAAAAACTGACGCAAGTTGACAGGGAAACTAAGTGGGAGAATCGTGGTATAAGTGAAGGTTATATTTTAGTTTGTAGTCACTGTTTGTAAATATAGATTTTTTTGAATTTTAAGTGTATTTTAGTTAGTGCTTGCATATATTTGTTTATAGAGTAAGGTAGAAACAAAGTGGAGAATGTAGACGTTGGTAGATGACGGTAGACGAGCAAGGGATATGTAGATAGTGAGGTAAAAAGTTTGTAGCTGAGCCCAAAGAAGTTAATGGTACCTGAAACTGCTTTCTTGTTAAAATTCTTGGTTTTTTGTTTTGTTTATTCGGTCTAAAATATAACATTTTGTGGAAATTTATATTTTAATAGTTGACTATGTTGTATATGTTTGCATTCTAACAATGGAGTTGGTGCTGACCGAAAAACTGAAGAGTGAAAGATTGACGTTGAAATTTGTAGGGAGTTACCAGAGAAGTTTCGCATAAAGCTAGATATTAACACATTGGAGACAGAGTGGTAGTCGATCAAAACAGGGTATGTATTATATTGTCGTGCAATATGGAATGGACTACTACTGTAATAATTTGCTATAACGTTAATATATATCATTAAAATTCTGTGAACTTAAAATAGTCATAATATGTGTAGGTATATGTTCGCATCATTCGTAAGCCATGTATATTGTTGGTTGTGGCTTTTTTTTCATGTCCTGAAACCCAAAAATTTTACTCGATAATCGCCATAGGCCCATTATATACATTGTCATAACACATGACAATACATATAATAAACCTACAAAGCTCGTGGTATAATAATAAATTAGAATGAATGTATACATTAAGGCACACCGAATATAAGATAAATACTGATATCTCCAGGTGACATCGAATTATCCCAGGAATTCATATAACAAGATGAGTATAACATAATATTTACATGCTAAAATTCGATGTCAATGACATATCAATAACTCAATATAATCAAATGATTTATGAGAATCAACTAGGAATATAAATCTTCATATGATACCTCAAATTCTCGTAATCCACTTAAGTTTTTGGGTCATGCCTGGGATCGAGTTTTTATTCATTAATCTTGTAATCATGCCAATGCCTAGCAGAAACCTACCAAGTGAGCGGATGGGAAAAATATATTTCAAGTACACAAACAATCATGCACTTATTAAACACACATGCTAGCAAGCAGATAAAGACTCGATGATTCAAAGAATATGCAGTATAGTCATAGTCAAATATGGCAAAATTGCACAATATTCAAAGCAATCAAGACCATGACCATGCTGGCAATAGTTCTTAAGCCGTTGAGGTCCTGAGATTTGGGACTGAGATACGTCAATGGTAGTTTCAACTTACCTTTTTCTTTGTTTACCTCATTGTATATTCCACTGACGCTGCCGGAGTGTTAGGTGATGGCACCTCTATCTAAGCCCACTTTATAGGTACTCGTCTTGTGTTCATCGACTTGCTCGTGTAGTCCCTGTCCCCCTTATGGCTTCGATTTAATTGGCATCTCCACGTCATGCTACTATACTCGGAGAGCTCTCAAGAGTCACATAGGTTACCCTATGTTATGCCTAAGCATTCACATCTCGTATATTTGATGCATTCTATGTGTTGCATGCATTCTAAATATTATATCATACCGGATGCAAAATTCACTTTATGACATAACATGGCATGGCATGACATACCCTGTATACACAACAATCAATTACAGTGCATGCATAGAATTTTGATTGACCAATCAATCAATTAATCCTTGATATTAATAATAATTATTCATGCTAGTTATAGAAAAATAAGTAAAAATTCATCCACTCACAGACACCTCAGACAACATGTCATTCGAGGTTGTTTTCAAACCTCTCAACACTTACAACATTCGAGATTTCTGAAAGCTTCATCCTCCTATATTCACAACCAAGAGTAATTTAACCTATACTAACTCAAAGAATGCATCAATCTGATCACAACCATGTATAAGCCCTCATATTTCATACCCTATATTGCACACATGAAGTAGAGTAAGATCCGGATTATTTCGGTCAAACACTCACCTGAATCCAGCCATATGGGACTAAAATCAGCACTAACATAGCTAGGATAGGCTCACGAGAGGGGAACGAAGCTTAAGGGAGTGTTTTCGAGTGTGGATATCAAATGAAAACACGAGAAGGCAGACCGGGATTATATCCCGTTGGAGTGACCGGAAAATGGCAAGAACCGGAAAGGGGAAAGCGGCATCTGGTGGTAGCTCCAAAATAATGTCGTATAGGGGGTTAACGAAACGACATAGTATGAGCAAAATAGCCCTAGTTCCAAGCATCTAATCAAAATGCAACTTTTGGTGCATTTTGGTACCCGCGGTCAAAACGATATTGACTAGTGTCGTTTTGACCTCCAAATAAAATATTATCAAAATAATAATATTTATATTTAATAATTATATAAAAGTTTCTAAAATTCATAAAAATTACTATACTAGTCTGAAAAATATGAAGAAATTTTTTATGGATTCCTTATGAATATTACTATCTATTAGTATCATAAAAATATTTTTATTATAAATAAATAATTTATTAAAAATAAAATACCTTCTTTTATATTTTAGAAAAATCACAAAAATTTTAAATCGACCTCTGAAAATTCTTACAAAATTCATACGTCTGTAAATAATATCAATATACCAATTTAAGGTCTTTATATTTTAAAACCACCAATACTACTTACTTAATGATTTTTCAATCATTAAATAAATTATTATAATAATTTTAAATAATGAATAATATTCCCAAAAACATACAGACCAAACCTTAAATCTGTAAACGATTCTAAATTGTAGGCTAAGACCTGTTAACCTCAATGGTCCTCCCTTGGGCTTCTAGGCCCAAGCAAGTTGAAAATTTCAGATTCTTACTTTTTTGTGATATAATGTATTGTTTGTATTTTTTTTTAATATAATTCTATGCAGATATGAAATTCATTTTAGTTAGTGCAAATGGATATTTATGTTTGTAGAGTAAGAGAGAAACCAATTTGGAAAACCTGAATAGCAAGGAATATCTAGCGAGGATAAGACTTTACTGATAAGTAAATAAAAAAGAATGATACGGTCTGGTTGTGATGGGGTTTTCTTTGTGTATTTTTTGTTTGCTATAAATTTTAATATTACATGTTGTGTTTTATAAATTTTAAGTTAACAATATTCCATACTCGTGTTGGCAAAGTAAGTTAAGTTGGAGTGGCAGAGGGTCTAGTTGAGATATGCATTATATTCTTGTGTAATATTATAATTGTTGAATGTGTATGCATTATGGGATGTCCTGAATTATGACATACCAACAAACTAGTTGTGTAGGCCGAATGAATGAATGGACTAGTAATTGGTAATAAGGTTGAGCTACACAATCATGTAGTACTATAAACATAGTATTTTAAATGTAGTAATGAAATAGAGTGAACTCTATTAATTAATTCAATTATATTGGTTATAAGAGTACAATTCATTGCATAGGCATATATACTGTCACTGTTACCAGATTAAACATTCTTCTTGTACACATATGTAAATTGACATACGTTATGATATATGTATATAACATGTCACAGTGGCAATAACACAGTCATGTAAGTCAATGTTGGATTGCATAATATCTGCATATATATACATGTAGCGTCAACAACTTTATTATTCATTTTGCAGATGTCAAGTTCCATCAGTATTGTTGGTCAACCAAGTTAGTTGAAGTACAGGAGTAAAAAGTGTGATCAATGTAGTTTATGGAGCGAGATCAGGATATGTCAGTCGGAACCCAACAAAGGAAAATTGATATATTGGTGTGTGAATGATCAATTTGGTGGTTGGTGACATCCCACGATGGACAAGTCAAAGCTAATGAGTGATGTCGATATGTATGAAATGTATGAACTTCTGAAATGTATGAATGCTAATTTGGAGGAAATGAAAGGCATATTTGCATCAAAGATGAGAATAATACTTATTGTTATCTTTGTAATATGCTATTATGTAATCATGAGGTTGTTCATAGGATTTTTATACAATTGTTTGTGTTTGTTGCTATTGTTGTTGTGTTGGAGAATACTTATTGTGCTGGATGATATCATAGTTGAGTTTGGTGATATGTTTGTGCTTGATGTTGTGCTTGAAAAATGTTTCAGGACAAAACTTTTCTTAAGGGGGTAGGATGTATACCCCAGAATCTCGGTTGCCATGTGTAAGCCTTTGGTATATTTTCATATTTTATGACAAAGGACAGTTTCTTAATTTCTTTTTCTTGTTTATTTTATATTGGATGGAATATTTGGGTGATATTGTGGTTTTAAAGTATTTGTGGGCATGTATTTAAGGAATATATGGTATGATATATTTTTTCATAATTTTTAAGGTATAATTTATTATTTTTCTGTATGATATTTTATTTTTATTTAAATATCTATTAGTTAGAAAAATATAATTCTTAGGTCATTGGAAAGATATGACTTTTCTGGATTTATAATAAATTTTTATAATTTTTGGATCTATATATTATTTACTAAGATTTTTTAATATTAAATCAATTTTCTGAAATTATTTATATTATTTTAAAAAATTAAAATTTAATAAAATATTATTTTATTATCTGTACTAAGCGACGTTGTTTTGGGGAAGGCAAAAACGACGTTGTTTGGCGAAGGCAAAAACGACATTGTTTGGCGAAGGCAAAAACGACATTGTTTTGGCGAAGGCAAAAACGACATTGTTTGGCGAAGGCAAAAACGACATTGTTTTGGCGAAGGCAAAAACGATGTTGTTTTGGCAAAAGCAAAAATGACGTTGTTTTGGCCAAGAGTTATTATAAAAAGAGAAAAAATTCTTTTCTCTTATTTTTTTTCTTTTTTTTTCTTTTCTCTCTTTTTCTCCCCCTCCCTGATTCGTTCTTCTCCTCCTACAGTTTGGGAACTTCAGCATCGTCGTCTGCCATTTGATGTCAACAATGCTCATCTAGATTGACGCGCCGTCTTACCAGAAGCATGCGACCACCGGTCTCGTCCCGATCGGAGCTTTGACACGCCAGTTATATTGCCACAAAGTGGAGGGTTTTCCTTCTTAGATTTACCCTACGAACTCATCGACCGCCCTCGATTTCAATCCGGGTAATTTTCGTATTTTTCCGTAATTTTCAAAAAGTTATACTAATTTTTACACCAAAAAAAATTTATCAAAATAATCAAAACTTTATATCATTGTATTACTCAAAATTTTATCTATTTTCTAGAATTTTTTCATAATTTTTTCCGATTTATTCCTATTTTTCTGAATTTTTAATCATTTCTTCCAATTTTCTAAATTTATAAAATTATTTTGACCTTTTGAAATTTTAATTTATTTTTTTTGAAAAAATAATATATAATATTATTTTCTTTTTAATTTATAAAATTCTTTATAAATTCATAGAAAATACCCTATAAATCATAAAAATACATCGAAAAATGTTACAGACTTCCTATGAATAGTAAAATCTAATTATTTTGAAAAATCATATTTTCTTCATTCACAAAATTTACTAAAAATTCAAATACCTTATGGTATTTATTAGAAAAATACTAATAATTATAAATATTATTCCAAAAATTTCCCAAAAATTTCTAAACATCAATATTCAATCTAAGAACCAATTTATGGCCTTAAACCATCAAGATTATCTCTACATTGTATCCTTTTCAATTTTACACCAGATGTATACATAATTTTATGTATATAAAATTCTTAATTTATCACATAATTATTCTTTCGAATCATCTAACAATTCGATTTCATTTCTAATAACTTTTATTACTTCTTATATGCCTTAAGAAGTAGACTCAAGGGTTATGGCCGTCAAACGACTCGGATTTCAAGATCGACAACTATCAAAGTGTGAAAAGACAAAATTACCCTCGGATATCAAGTTCCAAGAAATACATCATCCGAGACTCTTTCGGATGTGTCAAAAGCCAAGAAATAGATCTGCGAGTTCGAATGACTCGACAGATCGAAGTATGGACATGATATCTAAGTCGGCTTCTATCGAGCCATACACATACATCATTGCTCGACAACTATCAATTTCGGTATTCACCGATCTATTATTTGTACTTATCGATTCTATGACATCCATAGCTTCTTATAACCTTGGCCCTTAGGTTATGGACTTATCAATTTATGTTTTATCGGTTATTTTCCTTAAGGGTTGGGCTTATAAATTACAAACCTCACTCTAGATCACTCCCTAATCAAGAGTAGGACGGGTGATTTCTAGCCGACTTTCTAGCCCTATTTTAATAACGAAACATATGTATATGTGTGTGTGTGTGTGTGTGATTCACCATTATTGATATTTCTGGTTGAGATGGATTTGACTATGGATATTTTTGCAAAAATTTGCACAGATTTATATTTACAGTTGTGGATTTCGTTTATGTTTATAATCCTGCATTTCATGGTCCCCATAACCCCTCACCTGGATATTTAGCTAATGTTTTAGCGTTGTCCAGTTATGCTTGCAAGTTCTTCAGGTTGACTGTTGATGGTGGTGCTTGTTTGTCTGGATTGTCTGTTACTATCAAATATTATCAGACTAACCGATTTGGATAGTACACCCATATACCTGACTTTCTTTCATGTTTTATATTTAGATTTTACTTTGTATAAATTAATTAAATTCTGGTGCTTGGATTTATTGGATTTCATGTTTGAGATGGAACTTTTTGGTTTATCATATTTGAGGATGGTACAAATTTTAACATGGATTTAACGTTGTGGGATATTTGGAGTTAATACACATTTTAAAAGAAAACTTGTATATAATTCAAATTTATCCTTTATTTTTGTTTTAATTTGTTGTATAATTTTACTATTTTGTTTTATTAGCCTTACGGAATTCTGAGGGTAATATAGTAATTGTTATTCTTAGGATTTCGTGGAATAGGTGTTAACCCCTGAAGTAGGGTATGGGACATGACATGTATAAACTTCTGAAATAAGGAGGAAATATGGAGGGAATAAAAGGGACATTTGCATCGTAGATAAGAATGATGCTTATTGTTATGTTTGTAATATGCTATTATGTAATCATGAGGTAGTTCATAGAATGTGTAGTCATTGTTAGATATGGTTATGTTTGTGTTTTCATGACTCCTACATGTTAAAGTATGTTATGGATATGAAATAATAGTTAATTGTTGTTTTCATAAGTGTTTGTCCATAACTATGTCACAGAGATACGCTACAGATTTTAAGAGTCATTACTAGTGCAATGATAATATTTGTTTTGTCTTGGCTATCACATGATTATGTTATTCTCACATAAAATAAAACACTGTCAATAAAATCAAGACATTGAACATCACAAATCACAACACACAAACATAATAAGAAAAAGGATCCAAAGTCATCAACATCCAGGTGTATTACAATCAAACATTATATACTTAAACTACCTAAATAGATAATATAAAAATAACAAATAATAGGTAATCAAACATTAAGTCAAGCACCCTAAGCACCCTTATTGGACCTTCCTCCACTATGCCTCTTCGCAAAATCATCAAACTCGTGACAAAGGAATATCTGGTTATTTTAGTGCCCTCTAAATTTATCTGTGTTCACATACTGCTCACTATGAAATCTACATGTCACTGTAAATTCGTAGCATGTTATATTCCACATCTTCATTCCAAACCAGAAGTGGATGACTTTTTCCTTCTTTCTCTTTGCAAACTTCTTATTGAGATTATAGGTTGACAAAAATTAATGGAAGAGCTCCTTACAAAAGTTCTCTTTGATGTCCATCATTTTCATTGCACCGCCATTGACTAGAGGGCATTGAATGTCATTCCTAACGTTCAACTTTGGCATTACTTGGACTTTCTTTATGCCCTCCCAATGAATCTGGTGGGAGCCAATACTATATTCTTAAGAGATTTATATCAACCTTATACTCGTCAATATGAAACTGCAATAGGGGGTGGGTGTTACGGGATTTGGTTGTGCCCTCCTCTTCATACCGGACACAAAGTTACTATAATAATAGAATGTTGTACAACACATGTACTTAAAATACATGACAATGTAATTATTATCCATCAGTATATGCAATATTTTGTAATAGCAAGGATTATATACATGACAATGTTAATTTATAATACCAAAGTAACAAAGTACAACAAAATCCTCTTCATGCTTGATACCCCCACCACCAGAAAGATATTGAAAAATATTTCAATTAAATTGATAAAATAAGTGTAGAGACAATTCCCACATGAAAAAATTTTTTCATTTAAATCTATTAATAGCCAACATAATGTGTACCACCACATCAACTGTAAACTAAAAAAGTGACTTATGCATATACTGAACAAACTGAGGAAACCCAACATTCGAATAACGCATCAGGACAAGTGCATTACAACATACAAAAACAATTCAGTGTCACAGCTCGTGCCCTACTCTAGGGGTAAACACCTTTGTCACAAAACTCTAAGAATAGCAATTACCTTACTAACCTCAAAACCCCGTAAGGTTAGTCAAACAAAACCATAAATAGGCAGCGGAACTAAATAATATATAGGGTGAAACCATCTCTCAGTAAAATATGCCACTGTCAATCCATGCCCAACAAACAACATGTATCTCATAACCAATAAAACCCATAAAAGTCAAGCACTAGAAAATCAGGTATACAATCAAAATAGTAATCGCAAGTGTAAGAGAAAAAAAATATGGTCCGGTCCATATATACAAATCAAACTAAATGCTGATCAAACCTAAAATCAGGCAGCTCTGAAATCAACCACTAGAGGAAAATGGTTGACAACCTGCTCCTATAGTACAATCAAGATGATACTAAACAAGTTAGTTAAATATCCAACTGAGGGAAATAGGGACCACAAGTACATATATAAACCATAAATGAAAACCATACTGAAGGGTAAACCTTGAACAAATAAAAAATGAAACTCAATATCAAACCAAATCAACCATAAAAACAACAAAATGAATCATAAAAATGCTTACACATTTTCTTTTAAAAATCAGGCTGGAAAATCAGCGAAGAAACATCCATCCGACTTCTGATAAGGAAGTGCTCAGGGTCCACCAATGTCTACTTTTATTTTCATGAAAACATAGCCCACACTAGTGATGCCAAAGGCTAATGTCAACCCATATTGACCATCTTTGTTTGGACATTAAATCCCCTCCATGACAAGGGGTGCCAAAGGGAGTATGTGACCTGTCGGTCACCAATCTTGGTCTATCGTCATCAATGCACTAGATACTCACAGGTAATCAGAGTAGAATAGAAAAACCAATCCAAATAGGTCAAACTCAAACCAATATCGTAATATAAAAAACAAGCATAGAATCTCACTGACAATCATATCTCAACTAACGGTGCAAACACATGCATAATAATATACTATGCCTCTCAGTTTCACCATAGTAAATCCAGTAAACACATCAAATTTGTAAAACAATAAAATCCAAGCACAAATGTATGAAATTCAAATTTCAATATGTTTCACCATTTAAATTTGCTGAAAACAGTAAATCTCAATCATGCACTTTCAAAAAAAACCAAGTGTGAGGTCCCCACTTACCTGTACGTAGCCATAACATAACCAATCCACAAGCACAGCAAAACAACAAACCACAGCAAAACAACAAACCACAATCCACACCAATCAATAGAGGTCACACGTCTCCAAAACACACCAAACATACAATCATTAACAATACAAACCAACATACAAAACGAGGAAAAAATATATTTTTAAAAAATAACCATGAATCCAAAATTAGATTAATAAGCCTTCAAATTATATTTTTATTAACATAGTATTATTTATAAAACCATAATTTATCATTTAAACCAAAACATGTTTTACCAAAAAAATTTTGAAAGTTCATATCTCATAAATGACAAATCAAATCGAAAAACTGATGATACCATCGTGTCCCGAACGTCGAAGTCGAAACTGAAAATTAGGGTTTTGGGTGGCGGACGGCGGCACGTGGCTAGCTGGTGGCCGAAAACTGGAAACCACACACCAAAACATCACTAAAATCAACATTCTATATATCAATCGAAAGCTAACAACACAAGGATTGAAGATTCGGGGTTGGACCGACAGTACCTAGCCGGAATAAGCAGAAAATTGCTTCTTTTTCAGGTGACCCATCTGCAACTTCCGGAGCTGATTCTGGGAGCGTCGGGGAGCAGAACACGCCAAGACCGGTCACTGAAGGTTGCTGGTGACGTGGGCTTTCATTTGATGGCTACAGTGACGATAATGGACGGTCGGGCAGGAAGATGGTTGAGCTCAGCCGGAGGAGGAAGGAACAGTCGGGAGAAGAGGGGAAGGAGGAGGAAGAAAGAGACAAAAGAGAAAAAAGAAAAAAAAAATAATTTATAAACACCAGAGCTCAAAACGGCATTGTTAACATTTGAAATTTAATATTAATATTTTATTATTTTTGAAATATAAATAAAAATCCAGAAAATACGATAAATCTTAGAAAAATCATATAAACCTAAAAATTATGAAAATTTTACCAAAGATTCAGAAAAATCATATCTTTCTAATGAATTAAAATCATAACTTTATGACCAATAAATTTTTAATTATAAATAAAATATTATCTAAACAATAATAAACTATATTTTAAAATTATGAAAAATCAAACCATATCATAAAATCTTAAATTATCAAAACAAAAATACATTAAAATCACACATTCACACAACACACAAACCAATACTAATTACGCACTCATCCATCCTTAACCAACAGGTCAAGGGTTCGAACCTTGCCGTTGGGAATGGAACACTTCAAAAATTTCGGGCCAGCTGGACCCATCCATAGTTGGTGTTTACGATACAGCGAAGGATTAGTCACTGTTGTCACGGTGGATACCTCTTCAATTTCAAAAAAAAAAATACTAATTACGCACAAGAAGAAAATTATGAAACTACCCCTAAACATAAAACACGAAAAACTCGAGGTTTACACAAATGCGATGCATTTATGACCCCACCAACACAGCGAAAGTTTCCGAAACCCATTTGTCCCCACACTCCCATGTGAACTCTTGGAGAACGACCCCAATCGAAGCACACATAGTGGGAAAGGACTTTCGAAGGTCACAAGAAACAAGAATAGAAGTTCAATGCCATAAATAAGTTGGAAATAGAGTAAATGAGCAAAGATAGTACCTTTATGAAGCATGTGTGGAAGCTGAATGTAGGTCAGATTCACCCGCAAAGTGGATGGGGGTGCAGCCTCTGTCACCAAAAAAAGTGAAGGGGAGATCGGCTAAAAGAGTAAGTGCATGGGAGAATTTTGTGATGCATGAGAACAGAAACAAGTTAAAAAAAGAGATTTATTGGAAACCGTAAATGTGTGGGTTTCCAATAAGGTAGTTTACCCTTTTAGGAAAGACTACCATTACAAAAAAAATTTAAATGGGTCGCACATAAAACCGCAAGCACCGTAGTAGTGGAAACGCTTTTTAAACACAAAATATGGCATTATTATATACAAGATATGCAAAAGCATAACACACAAACAAAGCAGAATCTTACAGCCTCATAAATATTTCACAATATATAAAATCATAAATTTCATTCCAACCTCCAGTAATCCGATGTCGGAAGCAACAAAAAAACACAATACCATTGATTAATATACCATCGACATATACAGGACTAGTGTAAGACAAACATAATTCCCTCCAATGGAGGACTACTATTGTGGATCATTATTTATAAGTGACACATTCAAGTCTTGCAGTAAAAATTTCAATATTAGGTCCATAACAAATTAACATATTAACTGACAAAAACTTGGTCTATCATACCTCAATGTGCAGCATAAAAGGGTCTATACCAACTGAAGAAAAAGTGCTTCGCATAACCTACAGTAAGTTAATGTATTTTAAAAACATATGAAAACTTTTTGATATTCATAACAACTGTAAAACCTGACACCTGGAGACCTGAGTTGAATATGGCATGTGCTGAGTTGAATATGGCACTTGCCAACCATAAGATGGTGAGTGTGGAAAAATACCCATATGACTACATATTCAAACAACATCAAATCATTATCATAATAGAATGACAACAAAATAGCAAAACACACTAGTTTACAGTTTGTAAATAAAAAACCTGAGCTTTCATAGGATATTGGGATGTATCAAGCTATTTTCATTTCCATTGACCCTTGTATTATAGCTCGGTTGAGGTTGAGAATTTGAGGCTTGCTTTGTTGAGTTTTTCTTCTTTTATTTCCTCTCAAATAGTGGTTTCAATCTTTTGTTTTTCTTCCCCTTTGGCCACCTTGTTGTGGGATCTTGAACAATACTATCATCTTCTATTATGGTTACACACTTTGGTATTATGGTAGTATGTTGACCATTATTGCTTTTTTTTTCTCATACTATCAAATACGACATTCAGCTTGTGGGTGTATAGTTTCTCCAATTCAGCTAAATCTGAGTATGTAATGTTTGTCTAGCTTTCTTGTGTTGATGCAATCATCATGATTGCAAATGATCATCTTATTAAACAATTCATACGTGTTATGCTTGGAGTGACAATAGTTCCACCACTTTGGTTGTTATAATTTTTAAATGTCAGACCAATCTTGGTTGATTTAGTTCATCTTTAAGAAATACCGATCAGGTATTTCTAATATTTCTAAATCAATCTGCATAACCCTTAATGCATGACAGCATAACAAGTTCATAGTTTCAAAATAATGACAATTACAACTCACTTTCTTCTCATTTGTATCTATTTAAACATACTCATCACTTTCGAATTAGTATGCTATAGTAGATTCATGATGAAATCAACTGTCAATCTTCATGGGAATTGCAAATAAAAAGTCAGCTTGAAATTTAAAAATATGGTCCAGGTGTATACTTGGGTAGCCTGATTTAGTATCCCATAATCAATCGTTATTATGGATGTTTCACTTGTCTTATAGCCATTTAACAACTCTAGTTCTCGCATTGCTTGTGATCTTTCACTCCGTTGTGTGAACATTATATCAATAGAGAAGATATCCAAATTGAATGCAGGAGACCAACAATCTCTCAACTTATACAATTTACACTATTATTTTTCTCGTTCTATGCTATGCTCAGTAATCAGTCGATGCTACGTAAGTTCAAAGTTATTCATCCTCCTTATCTACCACATAAATTTATTGAAGATATCCTTGAAACACTTATCTCTCATAAAATGACTTATATTCTTCAATGTATTTCTTTCAATATTCCATTAACATAAATGATGTCGGTATAAAAACATTATTGATCTTAATACAACTGCTTGCGGGAGCTTGATCAGTAAAATTTATTGCAGGTTTCTTACCATCCATAGATGATAAGAATATCTTAAATAACCACTCAAAAGATAATTGCATCTCATCGGACAGAAATGCACAACCATAACATATGTTATTCCCATGGTTGTTAATCCCCACAAACGGCACATAGATCATATTATACTTGTTCGTCCGGTATGTGGTATCAAATATAATGACATCACCAAAAACCTCATAATGTAATTGAGATACACCATCATGCCATAACAAGTTTATCAACCTTCCTTCATCATTGGACTCCATTGCATAGAAGAAATTTGAATCATTAACTTGCAAGGTTCGAAAGTGATTAACAACCGATACAACATATCCATCACCAATCAAACTTTCTCTTCGTGTTTGAACATAATTATGTGCATCATCTTTTATGATGTCCACAGTTTGGGAACCCCTCCCTATCTTTAAGAAATATCGATCAGGTATTTCTAATATTTCTAAATCAACCTGCATAACCCTTAATGCATGACAGCATAACAAGTTCATAGTTTCAAAATAATGACAATTACAACTCATTTTCTTATCATCTGTATCTATTTCAACATACTCATCACTTTCAAATTGGTATGCTATAATAGATTCATGCTGAAATCGACTGTCAATCTTCATGGGAATTGCAAATAAAAAGTCAGCTTGAAATTTTAAAAATATGGTCTAAGTGTATACTTGAGCAGCTTGATGTAGTTTCTCATAATCAATCGTTACCATTTCCACTTGTTTTATAGCCATTTAACAACTCTAGCTCTCACATTGCCTATGATATTTGTTCATATCTTTGAACAAATTCAATAAGCAATATAATCTTTTTAGAAATCTGGTTGATGACATTGTTGGCTCTTTCAGTTCGTTGTGTGGACTTTATATCAATAGAGAAGACATCCAAATTGAATACAGGAGACTAACAATGTCTCAACTCATACAATTTACACAACTATTTTTCTCGTTCCATGTTATGCTCAATAATCAGTCGATGCTATGTAAGTTCAAAGTTATCCATCCTCCTTATCTTCCACACAAACTTATTGAAGATATCCTTGAAACACATATCTCTCGTAAAATGACTTATATTCTTCAATGTATTTCTTTCAATATGCCACTGACATAAACTATGTTGGGATAAAAGCATTATTGATCTTAATACAACTGCTATTGCGGGAGCTTGGTCAGTAAAATTTATTGTAGGTTGCTTACCATCCATAGATCGTAAGAATATCTTAAATAACCACTCAAAAGATGATTGCGTCTCATCGGACAGAAATGCACAACCATAAAACATGTTATTCTTAATCCCCACAAACGGCACATAGACCATATTGTACTTATTCGTCCGGTATGTGGTATCAAAGATAATGATATCACCAAAAGTCTCATAATGTAATTGAGATACACCATCATGTCATAACAAGTTTATCGACCTTCCTTTATCATCAGGCTGCATTGCATAGAAGAAATTTGAATCATTAACTTGCAAGGTTCAAAAATGATTAACAACTGATACAACATCTCCATCACCAATCAAACTTTCTCTTCTTATTTGAACATAATTATGTGCATCATCTTTTATGATGTCCACATTTTGGGAACCCCTTTCCTCCCCCCACCCCCCTTCATCAACAAGAAATCTATATGCTCTTGATGGACATGTGCCAGTTTCAACAAATGATCTAATCAAATGCTTACTTGTCTATCCAAATTTTCTTGCAAAAGAAATAAAATGTTTTTTGTTGTTCTCTACCTTTGCATGGTTATGTACATCATGAAAATGTGTGACTTCATAAACATTGTTCCTCACCTTAAACATAATTTTTGTACCCACATCTATGTTCAAGTCTCTGTCTCTTTCATTCTTCTTTGTTTTAAAAAACTCTTGATGTTCCCTCATATGAACAAGAAAATTCTTTACCAATTACTTTACCTAACTTGTTATATCTTTTATTCCCATTCTCAACCCAAATCCTCTACTGACCCTGTAAACATTATACGCACTAAATATTTCATCATCTGAATAAAATAGTATTCATGTCTTCAACTCTTACTTACTAGGTTCATATCACTACCCTTTTTGGATGTTCATCCGTGATGTCCCCTAACATTAAAACAAAACTCATTGTTATGTCTCATTAGTTTTGTACGCTAGTATGACTAACAATACAATATATAAATCTTTGAAAGATATTCATTCTATTTCAGCTTATCCAATAATATAACAAAGGTCCCGCCTATCAGATATAATATATGATATTTTTATAACCATGTTATCAATCTTAATACAATGCAATGGGAACACACGATCGTTGTATGCATCGCACTAAAATGCCACACTTATATAATAACATGCAAGTAGTGTTATAATATCACACGCTCCTCATCTATCCATGCAATGAAACTATATAATCAGATGTTACACAATCTACCTCCATGCTATAACATAACAATAACAAATACTTTAGAACAGAAAAATAACAACAAATATTTTTATATGCTAGTAACTCATACGACTGACAGTATAATCTATTCCATCTATTCCAGTTTTTTCAATATCATAATAAAGGTCCCGCCTATCGAACATGACATATGACATTCATATAACCATATTATCAATCTTAATACAATACAATGGAAACACACGCATCGCACTGAAGTGCCACAGTTTTGTAATAATTGATCTATCTAGCATAACACGAATAGAGTAAAATACAACAAGTGTTACAATATCACACACTCCTCATCTACCCATGTAAGGAAACTATATAATCAAGTGTCATAAAATCTGCCTTCACACTATAACATGATAGTATCATGGACAAATACTTTATAACAGAAAACAACAACAACAACAACAACAAATATGACACATTGATCCCACAGTCAATTAAAGAACCCCCGAAACTTTACAAACCTATTTAATACATGAAACCCATGCAAACTTAGGAAAACCCATATAACTCATAAAACTCATGTAACATGATTCACTATTATTCCTGGACGAGCGTCATGAAGGTGGACCAATATCCTCCTCTCTATTCATTACACAACACTTAACTTGGGCATTGAAACAATAGACATCAAGGTTGTGCATCAAAAGTTCTTCTTCAACCCGATGTTTTCTCTCACAGTTTCAAAGCTTCCACCGGAAGCTTTACAAAAAGTAAGAAAGAGAAAAGTAGAGTTGTGAAACCCAACTTGCATAGGGAGTCAGTGTTATCCAATCCCACACCTTGGGCTTATACGTGTTGTTTGATGGTATCATTTGTAACAATATGAATCTTTTAAACCATGTGGTTATAAGCCCAATTCAGCGTTGCAATTATGATTCATCACACGCACATATACGTCCAGGCCCGCTAGGTCAAGGGTCTGAAGGTCAAGTCATTACAAGAGTCCTTTTTATCCTGAAAAAGAATTTTCTCAAAATATATTATTATAATATTATTTAATTATTTTAATATTACTTTTATATCAAATCTCTATTAAAAAAACTCAATTATGGCGCGTTTATTGGGCTTAGATAATAATAAAAAATCGTCAGTGGAATATCCAATGACATTTGTATTACTCCTGGTGATAGCTTCCATAACTTACCACCGTGTTCCCGAAAGCTACTCATCCCTTCTATTTGTCAAGAATAAAATATTCAATGGGTCCCCCATTGAATATTTATGATTGGTGAAGAGCTGGACCATGTTCGCTTGAGATCATACTAAGTTGATTTATTAAATCCAATTACAGATCAACTAACTTCATAAACTAGATATATACAAGGATGATGAATGTCTTGTGTCTAAATTTAGACATGGTAAAGAAAGAATTATATGAATCATAAAATTGGTTCACGGATAAGGTTCAAGATTTGTTATCATACTATATTTATGGATCTGGATAGATACAAACGGCTTGCTAAAGTCCAATCACATCTTGTAAGATGGTCCAATTGCTGATGGGAATGTCCTACTGCTAACTTCTATACTAACTTATATACTTATCTGAACTTTTCATTTAATGATTTGAAAAGAAAAATTCCAATGAGCATACAATTACAAAGCCTAGATGCATCAAGTTTCACTGGTAACATCAATACATATTTCTGATTTCGAACCATGATTGATAATTTATCACCTTAAGAGCTCTTCATAAATATATTGGCTTTCCTTGGGAAACTTCCAGTCGAAAAATGCCAGGGGAAGTTCCTCCTCTGCTGCCTCTTTTTTCATAAGATATTATAGAGAACCATGACCTTAAAAAAATTATAATTAATCAAATTAATTTAAAAATCTGATGGATTCTCTTGGTTAATGACTCGCATGAATGACACATACGGACGGACACGTGGAGCTAGCCAACCTGGACAAGTCTTGAATTTAAAGCCCAACCCTGACACATATCTAGCCCAAATTCAATGGGCCTCTAAACTGATACCTTACACACGGATAATTGATCAAATAACAAGTCCACTACTCAAATAACAGTTAGTTGGAATTTGGCCCAGAAGACACGTTACATACAATCCAACTAACTAGTCTTAAATATAATTCATGATACAAGTTAATAAAATAGCTATATATATTAATTAATAATACTTTTTTTTATTTCAATGAATTATTTGAATATTATGATGATGCATATTTTGAAGCAAAGGATGTCTATGAGAAATTGGCCTTGAGTGGTAAGATCAACCCTTCTTCACTCAGTTTGAAGCAATTGAAGTACTTGGACCTAAGCAACAGTGATTTCTCTGGGACTTCTATTCCTAAATTCCTTTTTCTATCAAGAGCTTGAGAGTATCTTAGGAATGATTCCTTTTTTGGTTTTGGAACATATCTTCCCAAACTCCATATTTAAATCTCTCTCACAACTAAATCCCAGTGTACTTCCAGATTTATCCCTACAATCTAGGCTCATTGACTTGAGTTCTAATCGTTTAGAGGGTCCATTACCTACTATTTATCCTACCAGACATTATTTGGATCTCTTCAATAATTCTTTTGTGGGTTCTCTGGACCGTTTTCTGTGTTTCAAAGAGCACAAATTCAAGTCATTAAACTTACTTCATCTTGGACATAATCATCTATCGGGAGAGATACCAGATTGTTGGAAGAGCATCCTTGAGTTATCTAAACTTGAATTGGCCATTTAACTTCTCTCCCGTATTTACATCTTGATAAAAACAATATATCTGGTAAAATTCCACTCTCAATACAAAATTGTACAAGCTTAGTCATACTTGATCTGGGTGAGAACCAATTTATGAGAAACATTCCAGTCTGGATAGGGAATATGTTTGAAATGATTATTCTCAATTTTCGGATAAATAATTTTTTTGGGACTTACCCAAAGAGATTTGCAGCATCACAACTTTACACATTTTGGATCTTTCCAATAACAATCTCACGGGTTCCCTTCCAAATTGCATTAGTCACTTTGATTCAATGGTTAGAATGGGCAATTCTGAAAGTAAAGATTGGTCCACTAATGAAACTTCAATTTTTGAAAGTTCATTGCATCGAATAAAAGGAAATTTAGTTGAGTATAGTACCAATCTTAGACTATTAAAAAATATAGATCTTTTTAGTAACAGATTTTTTGATAAAATTCCTAATGAAATAATAAGTCTAAAGAGATTTAAAATTCTTGAATTTGTCTCATAATTTTCAAGAAGAAAAAATTCCAAATGAGATAAGTGTTATGAGATCCCTTGAGACTTTGGATTTATCTCAAAATCTATTGTCAGGAATAATTTCTGAACTTTTGAATTATATGAACTTGTACTTCAATAATTTAAAAGGAAAAATTCCACTGAGCACACAGTTGCAAACTCTTGATGCATCAAGTTTGCAACAATCTTTTTGGTCCTTCTCTTGATAAGAACTACACTTCTAATGATTATTAGATGTAAAGTCGGAAAACTTGGCCAATCATATTAATGAAAAAGGAGATGAAGCTGAATTCGACTGGTGTGACATTAGGTTTTATTATGGGATTTTGGAATATGATGGGTCCTTTATTCTTTATTAGAAATTGGAGACATAAATATTTTTGATTCCTAGATAATCTTTGGGGAATTTGGTGTTCGAACTTGGAGCATAAATGTGTGTGTAAGCCTTGTTTTTATAAATAAAAGTTAAGTTATTTTCATACTACTTATTGTATGTACAAAATAAGAGGAACGAACTTCTTATGAACTTTATGATATGCTTTCCTACTACTTATTGTAGGATTGTTCTTGATCAATAATACAAGTTTTATTTCAGAAATACATCAATAAATAATTTTCATTAGATTTTTTCCTTCCCACTTTTCTCAGGTCATGGACTCTCTCTTCTTCTGTATTCAGCAAGGACTCTCTCTTGCTCTGCGAAAATTGAGAAACTCTTTCTTAATGTGAGCTGCTAATACATAGATACTATCGAATAAGCCTACACTTTCTAAACCCAAATTATATGTTTTTAAATCAATCTATTTAATATTATAATATATTTACTGTAAATCTTCTAAATAACAATCCACAAAGAAGATTTTTTAAATTAAATTTTATATTTATATATAATACGTATACCCATTCTTAATTAAATTAGGATTAAAATTTTATTAATTCTTAAAAATAATACTCAAAGGTAAATATTAGGCTGACAATAAACCTAAAATGCCTTGTAATTGTACAACTATTACTGTTTTAGCCTAACCCTGGGATTTTTTTTGAAATTAAAAGAGTATAAATTTTAAAAATATTCATAATCAATTACAATAACTATTTTTTTCGTAATATAGTAAAAAATAATTATCTATAAATCTAATTAGTCTAAAATTTTTTATATGCTCTATACTAAAATCAAAGATCAAACCCTTAAACATTAGTTAAGAATAAATAAATCTCACCGAAACTTCTCGTAACTAGCATATTTGGTACCATACAAAAATATGATAATGGATAATTAACAGAATAAAATCAATATTCAAAATAAATAACAAGCCAATAAACTTTTCATTCAATAACTGAAAAGACTCTGCAAAACACAGTGATGGGAAAAACAAGACCAAACATAAAAACAGTAGTTTAGAATCATCTACAATAAAGAATGAACAATGGCACACAAGTATAAGAAGGCTTGCAGACTATGAATTGAATTCTATATTTTTTTCTAATAAAATAATTATAAAAAAAACAACCAACTTTCAGATATTTCCCCCGAAATCATTGCACAGCACACTCCATCCAAATATTTTAATTCATCTCCTAAGGATTCTAACTTAACCCTGATCAATTAGACACCTAAACCCAAACTTGGCTGCAGATCGCTCTAATATTTACCTCTATCCAATTTTTTGTATGGTCTGCCATTGGTTGCACACATACCACCTTACCAAAACTCTAATAATGCTATGATGTTCCCCTGTCCAAACTATTTTAGTCTCTTCTGGTCAGTCACCAAATAGCGAAATATATGTCACCCAAGCAAAAGCATCATCCTATAATAATGCTACCATTTGCATGATTTTCTTAGGGTGCAAACCGCTGTGTGCTTCCATCAACTCAATGCCATTTTGACAGTTCTTGCACAGATAATACCGAGTCCTTGTTTTCCCTGTACCCAACATGTTCAACAAATGAACGGAACCAATAGAGGTGTACTAATAAACCAAAAGAAAGAGCAGAAAGGCTTTGACATCGGCAAAACACAGCTCATGCTCGTGCCGCTGACTCCATGGAATGTCTCACGCATACCAGATCGTCCAATTTATTTCCATCCATTTTGTACATTGAAACGCCTTCCATTTGAGCATGGTGATCCCTTGCTTCCTTCCTTAGACTTTCAAAAGTCATGATTTCCCATTTACTGTAATTTGAGGACTTCCTTGCATCGCTCATGTCTGAAGATCCTGAGATAGGCCCGGTGTTGTCAGGTTCCACATTACCCCACACCTTACAGCTTCCAAACTGTCCCTGTGCCACAGACTCATCAGAATGTCCCCTTTTCAATCTCAACGCAGCAGCATGAGCTCTGCTAATCAGTTCTCGATTAGGCACATCAGACCAGTCCTGTTTCCTCTCAGCCCTCATGGGAGAGTGGATTCTAATAACCTAAAACAATCATCAACAGAGAAACACAATCAAAAAATATTGTTGTGCATGTCTACGGATAAGTAAATATTTTCTAATGCTTTTGCAGAAGTTAGCACCATACACCGAGGCACTCTAGAAGTTGATAGTATGCCCGTCCTTGAAGCGGATTGTGCCCTTTCCTTGGTGTAGAAAAGTATCGTGTCCTACATAAGCAAAAAGGTAACATCATAATATCATAGCTCTTTTGCATATCACAACAGAAAAAGAGACATATATCCATCAAGAGAGTACAACCGATGCTAGAATAGGAAACATAAGCCCATTTTATTCAATACGGAGAAAATAGAGGTAAGCAGGAATGAGAAAACTATAACCCCGCAAAACTCAAATTTTGAGAACTTCTAAACCACAAGTACAACTCCCTTTGAAAATAAAGCACCGAAATTATGCCTAGAATGCCTAGAAGAATTAACTAACCATTCTGTATAGCCTGGATCAACCGTGAAACCATAAATGTCAACAATATCACACATTGAAAGTGCTAGTTCGATAGATTTCATTCCAGTTCCTTTGGCCCCTCTGCGTAATACAATTCCTTGAAATAGATAAACAGGATTTGTAATACTCTGGATACAAAAATCACTGTGTTAGCTTGTATTCAAAATTTCATTAACTATGTTCAATCACTCTATGGGAAAGACAATTTCACAAAAAAAAGGCTTTGTGCAAACTTTAAAAATAAATCTTTCAAAAAAAAAATAGAGGTCCCGTAGAGTAAAAGGGACAGAACCAACAAAAAATCTTTGCAGATCAAGCCTGTAATATGTAGCAAATGCTGGAAGATCAACCTTTTACTTTGGTGTTTCAGATAACATCCAGCTTTCATATAAAAAAAAGCAGTTTCTTTCACTTCAATTGCATTCTTGTATGAAAAGTGACAAAAGTGGCTTTGTTTATACCTTTATCATGGCATTGAAATCTCTGTGGGTCACGCTTTTGATTATAAGCACCTCATCAGCTGCAACCAAATAGGTCTATTACTACTGTCTCGAACTTGTGTAAAGTAAGAGAAATATGAATCTAAGTTAATAAAACATGAAAACAGAAAGAGAAGGAGATAAGCACAGGCCAGTAGATAGTAACAACAAATATAGATTTTCATCCTTGAATCAGAAACTAAAAAAAAACGATGGATTCATCTTATCTATTCTTAATTCCCTTCTCTCTTCCAAGGAAACCAAGAAGACCTCCTACGTTCTCACAGAGCAAAAAAAAACATCAGTTTGTCTTAAATGCAATGACGGTACTTTCTTCTAATAAATATGTCTTCTTCATGGTACCTTTGATGAGTTTTAGAGTCACTACCTCTAATTCCCACTCCCAATATTGCTATGTAAGCAACCTAGGATCCCAAATATAAATGCTGGGTTGTTGCCTTGGACACTTAAGGAATTAACAAGCCAACCTAAAAGTGAATAGGTAACAGTTCACTCAATGAGAGACTCAGGCAGCAACAGTTTAAGATAGCCACTTGATTTCTTTTGGCAACATAGTTAACAATCCGTCTCTAACTCCATTATAAATAGATAAGAAATACGAAAAAACAAAAGAATGTTGAAGGGGTTGAAACCACATCATCAAAGATGGAAATGCTTATCAATTTTCTTCGTTCAACTAAACATAACAACCATCATTTTCCAGAATTATTTCCTTTTATTGCAAAACAAGAGTAAAGAAGAGGGGGCGAAAATGTACATGATCCATTGAGAATTTTGACCATGTTACGAGCTGCACCACGTACTACTAGGCGAAAATCCCTCTTTAGTCCAACATGCTTAGCATATTTCTAGAAAATACATGAAAAACCAAAATATCACAACACAAGTTAAAAATGAACACTACTGAAAATAACAATAACAAAGAATGAAGAGAACCACATAATGCATCTGATATTGAAACACCCGAAAAATTAACAACCACACAACACACATGCTAGATATATTACATTGTAGAATTATTATATTGTCTCGAAGGGACCTGTCAAAACCATTTTCTATCAAAAACATTCCTCAGAGCAACCTCTTAATCCAAATCTAATCTCATGTTGGGTTCACAAACAAATGGTCCATTTGATATTGTAACCCCACACCACTATGAATCTCTAACAAAATCCAGTTCTTTATCAGAAACCTTTCCTAAAATTGTAAATTGGAACACATTTCTCATTGAACAAGGATAAAGTTGTCATTTGATCTTCTAATTGGTGTGCAGCATGGTGTACTTTAGTCATAGACAGAAGACTGAAGATAAATACCGGTTCATTATCTTTATTGTTTAGTCAGGTGCAGATAAGTCACCGATTCTCAAAATTTGTACAAGACATTTTCACTCATGTTTCTTTTACTGAATTAGGAAAATGAAATTGATGGAAATGCAGACATATGTCAGATAAATTACGTCTTTAGATAGAACAGAATAAAGAAACTACCAGAACCTTGAGTATGCCACACCTTAACCTCCCCCAACCAATATGGTGGAGAAGACAAGAGAAATAAATAAAAGTTAATGCTTTAAATTATGCTTTGGAAAAAAAAGTATGGTCCTAGCATTAACAGTTCAACCTCAACAAGAAATGCCTCTATCACATATGACAAGCTTCACAAATAAAATAGAGGAAAATAGATGGAGAAGACAAAAGAGAACTAAAACATTAAGGCTTTAAATTTAGTTGTGGAAAAAAAAAAGTTCTAGAATCAACAGTTCAACCTGATTAACAGGAGCTTCATTGTCACGTATAACAGCATCATGACTATCAATCTCTTTTCCAAATTCCGTTTTAAGGAGATCTCCTGAGTTTCCAACAACTGCACAGGTGCGAAATTGTCTAGGATGAAAAGGCGGTCTAGCTGGTAAAATCATATTAAGATGCTCCTCACAAAGAGTCTTATTGTAGCATTTATCGGTCCCTCTGCAACAAAAATAATTGAAAGGTGATTCTAGCTCGACTGATATGTAACATAATCAATTTAGTGAACTTCAATGGAGATAGTCTGACACAGATCATACAGTTGAGCAATTCTCTTTGCTGCATAGTCAAACCATCCATCTGGACGGGCATCCAGATATTCTCTGGTTAGGACCGTGGTCATGTTACGATACTGCATTAAAGATGATAAAGGTTGGTACAGATCTTTATTACATAAATGGCGTGGATGGAAAAAAAAAAACAGAAGCTAACCTGCTCCCACAGAAGGATCGCATCACACACATCATAATTGTACTCCAGTGGTTCATAAATTTTGAATTGTTCATTGAACTACAAAAAGAATAAGAATAATAAGAATAATCAATCAATATTTAGCAGCTTACACGCGAGAAAAATAAGAAGGAAGAAGCAGATATATTAACATGTATATAGTGTCTTCAAAAGCAAGAGAGATGGATACCCATGTGCTATTTGTTCCTTTCGGGAACTTGAGAGTCAATTTGCAATGGTCAACTATATGTGCTGTCAGGCCAAGTCCTCTGTTTGCCTACAATCATTTCCAATCGAAGAACAACGTTCAATTTGCACCAGCTAGCATACTATTATAGATACGATAACAAGTAAATGAACGAAAAATAAACTACTCGGCGCGAATCATAGGATCTGGAGTGCAGATTCCGAACATTTACAAATACAGCAAATGAGAAACCACCAGAAATCATTTTAAAGCTGAAAAAAAGTAATCACATCTAGAAAGGATGGAAAACTTAAGGACAGATATAGTCGCGAAGTAATGGAAAACGAAACGCATACCACGCATTGCTGCACAGCGGACTGGAAATTCGACAAAATCCTGATTTCCTCTTTGTGAAGATCTGAACCTATGAGATTTAAAAAAAAAATTGTCAGCATAGAGTGGATCACAGGAATACAATTCGGAGGACTGGGAAACAACAAACCTGAGAAGAGAGAGGATTGTATGATGAAAACGAAAAGAGAGAAGAAGGCGGCGACGCAAACGAGATGCAGGATTGACGGCTTTTTTCTACTGAGAATACCACCACTATCTCTACTGTTCTTGCTATGACTTCTCATCTCTTCTTCTCCTTCTCCTCCTCCTCGTCCTCCTCGCCACGCTGAAATGAACCAGTTTCGTTAGTTATAGACGTCAATGCTACTATGCTTCTTGGATACTGACTGTGCTATTTGCTAGCAAAGGACCTTCCTGTGCCGTAGGGAGTGAAGAGAATAGAAGATGCCTTGTGTATTATAATATATGTTCTTAAAATGTTAGATACAAAAATAAAAAAATAAAATATGAAATAATTTTTGACTAAACAAGCGTGTGCAGATGTTTAATAACTATGACAAAAATATGCTTTATTGGCTTGATTTATAATAGGTTAAATATTTATCTATTTTTTCTTTTAATTTTTCTTAATTTTTTAAAATATATAATCATATGTTATTTAAAACCAACCAAACTGAATTAAATCGGCATAATATTTTTAGTTTTAATATTTCTTGAATTGAACCGACCATAAATATAGTTTGCTAGTTGGTACTCAGTTTTATCAATATCTAATAAAATTATTTTTAAAATAAAAATAAATTATAAGTTATTTAAAATATATATTTCAAAATATGTTCTCAATATACATTTTCTCAATATAATGAGGAATTTAGTACATAGTTTTTTTGTACCAAGGTCAAATCGTTTTTAATTTAAGCGATCCGCCCTCCTCAGCTATATTTTAAACAACTCTATCTCCAAAATTCAATTTGATTTTGATGAAAAATTAGCTTTTATAATTTTGCTCTCCACATGATTTTATTAAAGTTTTATTATAACAAACTATTTCTAAATCTAATTTTACATATTTAGAGATATGAATTAAATTTGTCATGTTAAAATATCCATCATAACAAGTGTAGGTCGAAACTTTTTAAAAAATTAGTTATATCACGTCCGAGACCAATGGGTAAAGTAAGTTTGGTTCTGTTATTATTTAGTAGAATCCCAATCCAATAGGACCTAACTGTATGTGTAAATATGAAATCTAATATTGTCTTAAATTTATATATTCATAGTCCAAAATATTTTTGATGTTTTTTTTTATTAGAAACGATGTTAAAAAACTTACACTTGTCATGACAGAGTCTAGAGAAAGCTACTCTAATATTATCAGAGTTTAAAATATCAATGAGCAACGAAGGGGGCTTATCAAGCCTATGCAAACGTAGACCTTGTTGTAGGCTATATGCATAGTTGGCTCTTCCTAGTAGGAATGTCTACATTTCACAATCCAATCTCTCTTGAGGATCTCTCATATCGAGTAAAGCAATCTGCATAATCTATTTGTTTTTGATTTAGTGTTGTGTATCATATCGACTATCAGCTTCTAGGATGACTCGTTTATAGCCTTGTTCCCAACAATATTGAAGTCCATACCAAATAACAATAAGCTCTGTGTGTATAGTAGAAAGTGTGAAGCTGACTTTGACTGCAAATCCTGAGATCCAACTTCCTTGGTCATCTCTTATTGAACCACCTGCACCTACATTATACTTTCTACTAAAATACCCATCTGTGTTCAATTTCACCCAACCAGCAGGAGGTCTATCCCACCCTATTAACAATAGAGACTTCTTATCATGTTAAACTTGTTTTATAGTGGACATGGTTGAGGAGATCATGTTTGCATATCTTTTAATTGACCCCGTAGACAATGAAATCTTATCTTTTTCTCCTAGGATAAAATCATTGTGTATATTTCATAATCTCCAACAACAAACTCCAAATAGAATATTCCTGCCAAGATCTCCATCAATTTGCTTGTAGCTTTTCAAGTTCATTATTAACCAGTCTTCTGTACTTAGCTGGAAAAGTAGGACCTCGAGCCAATGAGGGCTCTAATGTCTTCCACATTGTCTTTACCATCGGACAATCCCTTAAAGCATGGAGCATATCCTGATTATCTTTGCCATAAGTACCGCACATTCCAGATTATGCTAAATATCTTCTTTTTCTTTCACTGTTTGTAAGTAATCTTTGATGTAAGGCTAACCACAGAAAGAATTTGATACGTTTAGGACCATACCACCTCCATATGATTTTCCACTTTCTATCTTCTTCCTCCTCATTTCTATTATCAATGAGCCTATAAACAGATTTTACCTCAAACTCTCTTGAGCTTGAGAGCCCCAAAAACAATCTGTTACATTGTTGAGAGCGTAGAGACAAGTGAAGCTTGACTACTTGTGTAATATTTGTGGGAAGCACCCGACGCCAGTCTTCTTGCTCACCCCGAAAACTTCTTTCACTTATTTGTGAGATTTTTCCATTCATTGGGTATTTCTTGTAAGACGTACATACACAAAAGGTGGGGAAGCTCCATCTATAAATCCGACCAGAATTTGCAAGTCAATTCATCTCCCAATACCCAGCACAAGCCTTGTAGCATCACTGGCCAAGATTTTATCAACCCCCTCTAAAGTTTTGAATTACTGTTCTTTACAATAGGCTCTTGACTTCTTCTAAAGTTCATATATTTGCTTTTTAAAAGCTTAACCCACAATTTATCTTTATTCACAAGTACTTGTCATGCTAACTTCATCAATAATGCATCATTCTTTGTTTCCATCTTTTGAAGACCAAGACCTCCAATGTCTTTTGTGTTAGGATCACGACTCATACACTCAATC